>JAHBCN010006705.1:0-47347 GCA_019359885.1 Listronotus oregonensis
AAAAAAGTAAAGTAAAACCCATTAAGTGATATTAAAATAAATTTGTAGATGTTTGTTGAATAATAATGAAAGCGGAAATTCGTTTAAAGGAGTAAATTTATTCAATTTTAGAAAACTAGCATTTCCGCTGTTCAGTTTATATTCACGGTATTGCAAGAAAACAAACAATGCGGCATGCGGTTATTTTTCAAGAAATCCTGGAAATCTAATAATTTTACGAAAGCGTTGTTCAAACACATCTTGTCTTAAATTAGGGTTTTTGTACGTGGTTTTGTTTTTAATGTGTTAACACATTTATAATAATTTTATTGCATGAAGTGCTTACACCTCCGTTTCAGGAAAAAAGCTTTAAAAGTATTGCCCATAATTTAATAGGCCCTTTTACATAATTTTTATTGGCTAAAAATAACCCTTTATATCCAAATAATGCTTCTGTCAATTTTTTTTGTATAAGAAATTCTATAACAGAATAACAAGCATTTAAAATTCAAATATAAAAATTTTTCACGTATTCACAACGCCTAATAGACAGAGGTGATCGGAGCTAAGTTCCAATATTGCATTTTTGATAAAAGCGAAATCAAAAAAATATTAAGCGGAGGTAATGGGTATACTGAAACACTTTAGACTTTTAGTCCGTAAATAAGTTCCATTTTTATTTATTTATTTAAAAAGTAAATAACTATAATCTGTTCATTTTGGTTTGACAAAAGCACGGAAAAAAAAAGATAATGTATCGGTTTTAAAAGTCAGTAGCTATGGTTACAACAATAAAAAATGTCGATAATCATGATTAATTTCTTACAAATTGTTTTTTTAGGATAATTAACAGTTTTTAGAGCTTTAACCCGTTTTTTGTGTAATTTTTTTGTGATAATTGCAATTGATGTTGACGGTTAATTACCCTTTACATTTATGATGTTGCATATTTGATTGACATTTAACCGACTTATCTTACATTGGAATAAAAGAAATAAATTAACGAAGCAAAAAAACAATATTGAAACTCGGCAACCCTTGTGACGTCACAGGGCTTTTTGGTCTGGCGACAAATTTAATGGGCCAGACGTCAACTTTGCATCGCAATTAAACCGAAACTAATTTTTTTTGAAAAAGATATTTAAGAAATGGTTTATTAATAGACAAAGAAGGGATTTGACGTGTTTTTAAATCATAATAAATTTCATGAAAGAAGCCCACTTGGATAATTTTAATATTGTTATTTTTTGCCTTTCCTTTAATGAAAAGTGCTCGTTAGATTCGGATTGCGTACATAATCGTAAACAAAAGCCTCTTTTACACATAAACTCAGCTTAGCAAAAAAAATAAAAACAGTGTGCTTAAAACACAATAAAAATCCCTTTAAAAAAAGGGCAATACCAATAAACCAAATATTGTGACCTTAAAAGAAAGTTAAAAAAGAAATACCTGGGAACCAAGAAAAAAATTTGTTATACAGGGTAATTTAAAAAACATACGCCATTCCTTAATGGAAGATTCATTGGCCAAAAATAAGGCAGTAATGTTATATAAACGCTTACAACGGCTCCATTTTTAAGTTGTTAGTTTTAAAAGAAAAAATTTTAGAATTAAAATTTTTCCCTTATATTAAAACTTAAATTTTTTTGATGTAATTAAAACTTGAAACAGTTAGTACACTGACCAAAATACTCTTTCTAGTGAAAATTTCTTGCTGCTATTGTGCATGTGCGTAGTTTTGGGTAATTTTATATATTTTTTACGCTTATTTTATCTTAACTATTTTGAAACACATATACATTGAAATGTATATTATTGTAATGTATTACATGATAATTATTATTCTTTGCTTAGTTCTACAGAAAACAGGTATTAACCTGATAAACTTAACTGTTTTTCAGATATTGTAATTTTAAACTTGGGTGTTACATAAAGGGTAATTTATACCAATTTTTACAAAAATTAATAAAACGAAAATTAAGTAAATGTATTCAAGCAAGGAGTGGGCCCTTGAAACATTTTTTGTAATAATTAATATTGTCTTTAATATTAAATGGTACTTACTCTTTTCGTACCGCGCAAGTTAAAAATTAAAATATCTAAAAAGCGGTTGGGTTTATCAAGTTAATTTAGAAACCTCTTTTTATGTAGAATTAGGCAGAAATCAAGTATTATGAACTTAATAACGAATATATTAGTATTATAAAAGTTATAACGAAATAAGGGTAAAAAAATAATAAAATAGTAACCAAACTTTATTAACAGAAGACGTATTTAGATCAGTGTTTTAACTGCACCAAGTTTCATTTAAATAGAAAAACCCGATATAAAAATATAGGGAAAATCCAACTCTAAACTTTTTTCCTTAACATCCTCTATCTTAAAAAACATTTTTGTCTTATTTTTGGCCAAAGAACCTCTCATCAAGCAATGACATATTTTATGTTTCTTGGATCACCCTACATAATATCAGTAAAAAAAATTAATAAAAAAAATTTAAATTACATTTTTGATAAAAATTATTTATAATCACACTGGCATTTTTACCCAATAAAGTTTATGTAATTAAAAAATATTTTGTTTAAATACTTAGATTGGGTTAATATTTTTTATATAAATATTTTTATATTACAAAGTTTTCTTTAAAAATTTCAATGATTAAATTATACAACAAATATTCCAGGATTAAAATCACTACTTATACAAATTACCATACAAAACCCCATAGAACATAATATTTAAACCTCCACTGTAACAAGTTTGTCTTACTGCTGTACAGGATGTCCCAAATTGGAGCCTCATCATTGGATCTTGGAAACTTGAAGAGATGCGACGTCGATTAAATGAAGGCGAATACTTCTGAAGACTTTTGGAAAAAACCGAATATTCTCAATTTTATTTTTATTTTAATTTTTTTATGACTCTATTTAAAAGGATATAACAAAATAAATTTTTAATTTTTATTGCTACTTTTTCTGTTTTTCAAGACAGTGGTATTGGATTAACATACCAACGTTTCGTTTTAAACTACCATCATCAACTTTGTTTTTTTAAATACGGCTCTCGATTTTGTATTACGGATTTTAAAAGCTTCTAAGGTCCCAAAACCAAAAGTGTATCACCCTTATTCGAAAAATTCATATTAATGGCAATTTCCATAAGAAATCATGTGTTAGATAGAGAGACAGACAGATAATTGATTTTTGGTAAGATCTTACCAAGAAACCATTATTATGATTTTTTTAGAAAAGCGTGATACATTATTCGTTCTGGCATATCAAAAGCTCTTAAAAACTAATATAAAAAAATCCACGGCCGTATTTTAAAAAATAAAGGTAACAATGGTTGTTGCTTAACGACTAACCGTCAAATTAAAAATCTGATGACAATAAAATTGTGAAATTTAATATTATTTGTTTTTAAATGAATTCTCTGTCTCTCTCTTACACATGATTTCTTATGAAAATTGCCATTAGTATAAATTTTTCGAATAAGTACGATATATTATTGGTTTTGGGACCTCTAAAGCGTCGTTGTGTTAATCCAATAACACTGTCTTGTTGAACAGAAAAAGTAGGAATGAGACTGGAAAATTTATTAATAAGAGGGCAACATTTTTCCCTTGCTCTACGTGAGAGAAAAATGAATAAAAGTGCAACATTTTCCCCTCGCTCTAGGTGCTAAGTGATAAGCGGGCGGGGCATATACTTTCTTAGGACTAATCGTCGAAATATTTTTTTCATTGAGTTATATTTGTAATATGTTTAGTCATTATTACTTAAATGTTTGAGAACTCACTTTAAGTTTATGGTGAAGACCATATTAATTATTACAAATATCGCCCTAATATGGCTTGCTGTGAATACATTTACTAATTTCGTTTATAGATTTGTAAATATTGTACCTAATTATTTTATGTAACACATTGTAACTTAATAAAAGACAGATTATTTTATCAGGTTAATATTATTTTAAACAAGAAAGAAAAGTATACTTTTATTCATGTATTTCTTACAACTTGAACTATGATCAAGAAATGTGTTCAAAATAGTTAAGATAAAATTTGCTGTTTACAAAAATATATAAAATTACCAAAGCTAGCACAGACAATGCACAAAATTTTCCTAGATTAGATGATTTAGGCTCTAACTATCTTATTGTTTTCAGCTTGCATTACTAAATATTACAATTTTGCCAAGCCACATGTATGATCAAGCCTCACAGTGTGCGTAAGAGAAAAAGAGGAAAAAAGTACAACTTTTCTTTCTTGGTTTTCGTGCTGATTAGTCTGTAAAGAATAGTATATTCCCCGCCCGCTTACCACTTAGCACCTAGAGCGAGGGGAAAATGTTGCACTTTTATTCATTTTTTTCTCACGTAGAGTTTTGCACGACCACGTTGCAGGGCTGCCTCTAGCAGTATATGCTCAAAGGTTTCATAGAATCTAAGTTGCCTTCTACTGACGAAAATTTTTCCGCTCCTCAGAGCTTGGTGTGCTCTGAAAAGTTTAACAATGAAAAAGGGCAATTAATATGTGAAATCGTAAAAAACGCTCTTAAGCTACTCCAAACCCTATCTTATCTAGCGTGCGTGTAAAAATTATTATATGTATATGCGCTGTTTCTAATATTAGGAACATTTTTTTATTGCGATAAAAAAATTCTCAGGACAAGTTTTACACCCTAGAGTGCGTTTAACTAGGATTTCGACAAAGGCCTTGCGACGAATCAGACCTATAACATATAGGGTCTCTAACGGTTTTTTTAGTACCGCATGTTATAGCTTTGGACCGCATTAACTTATGAAAGAGGTTGATTTATTTTTAGTACTAATACCTAGTTATTACATGAAATTATTTAATTTTTTTTATTTTAAAAGTATAGATGAATATTACACAGCAGTAAGTAATAAAATTCTTGTAAATTAATAGTTTTACTAATATTTATTAAATTAAAACATTTTTTAGAAAAATAAAGGACATTTGTTAAATCTACCTACCGGAATGTTTAAATAAAATGTAGCAGGCATGAATTATATTAGAGAACGTGGTAAAAACCCAAATTTAAAGAAGTTCTGCAGTATTGATCATTTAAGCTATCTATGGTACTGCTTGTTTTTGAAGAAAAAATATAAAATGACATTGTTTGAGTGCCGAACCGATTTTTTTTTACATTGTGTCAAGGTAAATTATTTTTTAAATCTTTTTCATGCTTAATGGATTTTAAACGCAAAATTCCGAACTACACTATTTCTTGTTATCTAGTCACCCTGAAATTTTTAAAAATGTGCTGCGTTGTCAAGTTTTTTGTTTTTCACTCTTTGTTAAATTTAACAATTTTTAAGTCCATTGCTAACTTTAACAACGCGTTCATTACTCGGCTGTTAAAGTTTTCAATTTATGAGCCTGATGTTGGCATGTCTAATATATAATTAAAGGGTATGACTGTGAGTCGCTGTAACTTGTCACTAAACCTTTTTCACTTCTATTGATGTTTAGACACCTTTTAGTTTATGGTTTTTGACACTATCATGCTGACTCTGGCAAGTAATAAAATTTGTGACTTGACTTTTTGACTAAACTTAAAATCACTTTTTTAACTTATTCTATACAAATAGATTTAAAAACTAGCACTGTCTTACTTTGCACCGGTTTGTCTCCCTCAAGTAATTTTTGTAAGCTATCTCTTATATGACAGCACATTTATTTTCTGCAAAAGGTCATATTTGCACTCTGGCTTAAAATATTATTTAAACGTTTCTCTGGGATTTAACGCCATGTACTTTTATTTCAAGATTTTTTATCTTTTCATTTATATGTCAGAAAATTAAATTCGATATTTTACTCCACTGATATTTAACCAGGATTATGTTGTTATGATTTTAAGCTTGTTAGAAAAAAACTGTAAACATTACCTGTATAAGAGCTACAGGTCTTCTATAGATCGTCTGTGGGGTTACTGAATAAAAATAATTTTGGTTGGTTGTGTTCCTTTTTAAGATGCTATGGTTATAAATATGTTTAATGCAATTTAGGTCCTTCTCTAATTTAATTCCCACACATATATTTGGATATTTTTACGCAGAGAATTAAAATTTTTGCTGTACTGTAGGACATTATGGGGCTTAGTAGTGCCCCATAATGTCC
Source organism: Listronotus oregonensis (assembly GCA_019359885.1). NCBI lineage: Eukaryota > Metazoa > Arthropoda > Insecta > Coleoptera > Curculionidae > Listronotus > Listronotus oregonensis. The sequence continues at coordinate 6,125 of JAHBCN010006705.1, forward strand.
TGGTTTACCTAGCTTAAAAATAATAAACAAAAATAAACCTATTGGTGTGTTCTCATCTAGGTTGACCAGACATGAAAGAAATACTCTTCTGGCGTTTACCATTACACGTCAAAAGATATAAATAGTACATACATACAACAAAATAAGCCTTAAAATCGATGTATATAATTCACTTTTTGCAGGAGAAGTCTTTTAAAATATAGCATTCTGGCTTTTATATTTCTCTTTCACCGACAGTCGTGTTGAAATTACTGACGCCTGTGTCGGAAAGGAAGTCGCTTTAATTATGTTAGGGTTCTTTTGGAATGTTTTAGATACATTTTAAGATATGGAAAAGAAACATACTTATCTAGTTTTGTAAGCGTTATAGGCAATACATCACTAAATAATTTCCCTTCTATATTTTTCTTTTGTAAAATTACATTGAAAAATATTATTTACCAAATATTTGGGGTTTCTTTACTGTTCTGGATAATTAATGAACAATATTTTTTATCACAATTTTAGTGTTCTTAGGTTAGTGCATGTGCCTTTATAAAAACATGTTTTATAAACTTATTTTTACAAAAGTAATAGGTTTTTTTCCAGCCACCTACTTAGTGATCTTATACTTCGTGTATATATCAGCGGCTCCCCCTTGTTATGGTGGAAGCAGAAAAAAATGAAAAGTGGGATTTTTTGGTTTTTAAATCATCAGCAATATTTACTTTTAGATTTTTTTTACTCTAATAATTTACCAAAAAACCGCAGCTTAGAACCATTTTATTTCAGAAATAAATGTGCAGTTGACAAAATATGTTGTGACACTTTATCCAAATTCATTTAGTCTGCGATTTAATAAGTTACATGGTTACGATAACAGGTAAGTAATGTGAGCTATTTTAAATACATTAATACTTTGGGCATTCTCGATCTAATTCTTTATCTAATATCGATACCAAAAAATTTTTTTCACCAAGAAAGTCATAAGTTATAATTTATTTTAATTTTTCAACATTACTAAAATTAAAGAGATCATGTAGGTTCAAAGCTAAGATAAACACTCGGCAGTGTCAACAATCGTGCGAGAGAGGTGGTACGGATATAATATACTCTTCCCCGGCATGCTGATTGGTGGGCCTTTTCCTGTCGACTAATAACCACATTGGAGCAAGAGAAAATGGGTCTAGTGTAATTATTTTTCTGTCTCTCTCCTACGATTGTTTACACTGCCGAGCAGCAAGGCTGCTTCTATAGGTGTATGCTCGAAGGTTACAATATTAAACACAAAGTATTTATATCGTATCGTATCGTAGTATAATCACATTGCACATTTTTATTTTAAATAAATGTCAATACCTTTTATATTGATCTCTGAAAAATGTGCTTGGGAGGCTATAAAGTTTTCATAATGAAAAAAATATCCGGAAAAAATGTTATTGTAAATAAATATAGGATATGCAGAACTGGGTAAAAATAGGCTATTTTGTACTTAAGTATAAATTTGTGTCTATTAGTTAGTCCGGGTTCATTGGAAATTTTGGCTTAAAATTAAGTTTATAGACATGAACAAAAAAACAATTAGCATTCTTCAAAAAAATGAAAATATATTTTACAGAATGAAATATTTAACTTTATAGGGACCTCGGATTAAAGCAAAAATAGGATTAAAAAGTTCTCGTTAGGTACACCCAAAGGATTTTTTTTAAATTAACAATGGGACCGCCTCAGTCCTGGTCCCAACAATACAGAATATATCTAGACATACCAAATATATTTACAAATATATCTACATAATAATATTACCCTTTTGCCAACTTAAGTAGTGATTAATATAAAATAAGTAAGTAAAATATAGATACAAATAATACATAATAAAAACCCTAACTTATACTCTTTTTTAGTTTATAGTACAAATAAAACTTAAACTTTTATTGATCAGTATAAGATCAAGTCACACTGGACTAAACAAACATTGATGATGCAACTTTTTAGATGGTAAATATTACTTCCCGACAGTCAAAGTACTCTTAAATAGTACTTCAAGTAGAAGTACCAAGTTTTTCATTTTTTAAAAATTACTTCAAGTACAAGTACCAAGTATTCATTAAAATGTACTTGCATTTTCAAGTAAATTAAAAAAGTTATTGAAGTACCAACCAAGTATTTTACTTGAAGTAAATCCAAGTACTTGAAGTAAACCAAAGTACTTGAAGTAAAACAAAGTACTTGAAGTAAAAAAAAGTACTTGAAATACACCAAAGTACTTGAAGTAAACCAAAGTACTTAAAGTACATAAATATACTTGAAGTACATAAAAGTAATTGAAGTAATTAAAAGTACTTCAAGTAAAACAAATTATACTTAAGTAGTATTTTTTGTAAGGAAGTTAGAGGGTTTATTCCTCAAAACGGGGTTTTCCAACAACTCCTAAAAGCTTTAAGGACTGAGAGCTACGTCATTGGAAAGTAGGCCAGTCGGTAAAAACTATAGTTAGGACAACAAGTAGGGTTGCTAAGTGTCCCGTTTTAAGTCGGGATCTTATGCATCCCATGTCCGAAATAATGTAAAATTTTGTATGTAAATTTATGGCAACAGGCCTACAATGCCGTACTCGAGTGAGCGCTTGGGCCTTAAACTTTTATAGGAAATATTGGTGTTTCTCAAAATGGGTTCTTTCCCTGTGGTTGCCAACGGGTTGGCGTTGGCACCCGTTGACATCCGATACATCTGTTAAAAGCGAGTGTTTTCATATGGGTGCCTACAGCAGGTTGGCACCCAAAACCTATTCTTAAGAAATATTTTAATTGCCCATCAACACAAAATCAAGTCAGAACAACCTAACTTCAATTTTGATGTCGTTTCCATTTTATTAGTGGAAATTTTTTAAGTTGCCTATTAAAATATAGGGGTTTTCGTTCAAATGAAGGTAATAATGAACGCATTCACAATACGAAATAGTTGGGGAACCGCTCCATCAAACGTCAAATCGCACCATTAGAATATTCTTGAACTGCCACGTTTCTGACATTTTCGGGAGTGATCTGGAAACTGTTTCGTATCCTGAATGTGTTCGATAATAAAGTTGTCATGAAAAATGGCTGTTAGTAATTATTATTAAATATAACAAATTGGGTATCAAAATAAAGGATTTTACACTTGTTACACTTGTCTTGCTGTTGGATCCAATTCAAGTGAGCGCTGTAATGGAATCCAATAGAAACAGCAGCGGTTGCGCGTATTTCTTGTTTTAACTTGTTTGTACGATTATCTAAGGCGTGTAAATTTAAGTATTTGGTTGATTTTTTACTTCAAGTACTTTTTATTTACTTGAAATACTTTCTTTACTTAAAGTACTTTTTTTACTTGAAGTACTTTTTTTTACTTCAAGTACTTAAATAAATACTTCAAGTAATTTACTTGGTCAAATCAAGTAAAAATCCCAGTATCTTCATAAAAACTAATCAAGTACAAGTACAAGTACCTCCTAATAAAAAGTACTTAAAGTAAAATACTTGAAGTACAAAAAAGTACTTCAAGTAAAATTTTACTTGAAGTACTTCCAGTTTTGACAGCTCTGCTTCCCGATTAGTGTAGGGTAGCTTAGACCTTATGCATGTTAGCGTCACAACTAACACTTGTTTTAAGCGTATTTTTTTTGCCTGTGAGTAAATAGTAACTTTGCAATTGGCAGGTAGCGGAGTGTATGGAGGGGGCATCTTAACCGATTGCAGTGCTTGTCAAATTATCGTTAAATCATGCTTGATAAACAATTAGATTAAAATATTAAAAATGGTACATAATATTTGTTGCGCACTTAAATGTAAGAATATTGACAGAAGTAGTAACTGCAAATATTAAACATTTCCAACTGCCAGTTTAATTAAAAAAAAAAGAAAGAAATGGATAAACGCACGCAGACAATAGGTGTTGAATTCAAATTTCCCGCTTAGCCGATCGACTTTCGGGTTTTGGGCTTAGCCGAACAACTTCTAAATTTAACGCAACAAGAAGATAAACTTACTCGTTTCTTGCTGCGTACTGTTTGTTTCTGTCATTTTCTGAAGTTTTTAATGATGTGCGAGTTTTAAAAAGAAAAAGGTTTTTTTTGATAGACTAAGTAATTAAGAAGTGTCTGCAGAACTGACTTTATAAGTAAAAAAGTAAAGTATATATTAGTGTTAAGCATATTGGAAAAGCCATAGACTCATAAGTTTGTCAGGTGATTTTTTTACTTTTCGATCCAATGCCGATTTTGTCGGAGCCCGCTAGTTTTTGGGTTATGGCATCCCACTGACATAACCTTAAAATTGCATAAACATTCTTGAAATTCCGCCGATTTTTACCAAGAAGATTTACCCAGAAGTTTTCTTTAAAATATTTTATTCATTATTAATATTGCACTTCACGTTTACAGTGCTAACAAGGTTAATAAATATTTATTTACGGAAAATAAATAAATTTTTTAAATAATCTCACACCTCTTCCACGGCTTTCAAGCATGATTTTACGCAGCCGTCAGATGTCGTTTTTATTGTGCACCGTGCCAATACCCAATAGTCAATTTTCTTCTATTCAAGAAAAATAGCAAATCACCATTGTAATGGTTTTTTAAAATTCGCATTTTATTTCTTATATATTGGTCATCCTATTGTTAATGTATATATTAACAGTCACTTTTACGATATGGGTAGTTTTAGTTGGTTGGTTTAATATAAAGAGAAAATAAACCTTTAATTTTTTTCATTAAAGTATCTACAGAATAGAGCAATTTAGGTCGCTTTCCAAGCTGTTAACGTTATTTTAAAGTGATTAAACTTAAGCAGTATAAAAACGCGCAGTTTACTAAGTTGCCTCAAAATAAAACTTTTTCGTAAAACAGATCCAAGGGTTTTAACACAAACATTTTCATATTCTTTTTGTTACTTATTCATTCGGGTACAATTTTTACTCGTAAAGAAAGTGCATTGTGTTTATTTGTCTCTTGTGTCTCTCATTTAACTCTAAACTTACTTTAATAAAGCAATGTTGTTTTCTAAACTTTTAAAATTTGGACAACGTAGCGTAAGAATTTATTATTTTTAAAAAACCTTTATGTAAATACGGTGCGAGTCTTGGAATAAAATCCATAAATCAAAAACAGTGTATTTACAAAAAAAAAAAACGTTTGCACTGGTTTATTAGAATTTTCAGTCGCGCTCTTTTCCTTGATAGATATATTTATACAGTACGTCCCAAATTTGAGATATGACCTATCGCCGGTTTTTAAAAACCGAGGAATATTTTTAAGGCGCATATCAAGTTATACATAACTACACAATTAAAAATGTTTCTTCCATATCGTTTGCAAAATATTAATTATCAAAATTTTACCTAAAAATAAAACCATATAATATATTTTTTAATACGTGTTGGAAATTTAAAGTAAAGGGTTTTGTACACTCGCTAATTAATATCGCATATCCAAATTTCCAAATTAAAAAAAATAAAATAAAACTATCCTTTAAAAAAGGTGCGACTAAAAGTACTAATCGACGAGCATGAACATTTTTCCAAATAAGTAATTTATTTTTAATTTATTAAATATATTCGATAAATTAAAGACTTGCACTATATATAACAGAAAATGTCGTAAATTGATCAATATCACAAACCGGTCTATGTCGCAAATCGATCAAAGTCGCAAATTTGTCAATGTAGTTCTTACCGTCAATGTATGAATTTAGAAGACGTTTGGATCACTACTATCATTGTTGTATTATTCCTTTGAATTGTAGTTTATAAAAAAGAAATATTTTTTGGGGCCTACAAATACCGGTCCTGGTTCCAGACAAAAAGGGGTTTGTTAAATTTTTTAGCTTTTTGGAGCCTTCTTTTTTGAAGAAAAAAAAATATTTTATATAAAAATTGTGGCCTTTTTTCCAGTTATTTTTGAAAGTATCAGAAAAATTTATATTAAAAAAAGGAAAAAAATTTAGCCAATTAAATTTTTTAAATAAAACCCCCCTGTATATTATGAGCTACAACGAAAGATCTTTTTGGATTTCAAATATAATATATTGATGATATTTGGGTGAACCGTTTTTGAAATATTTTAGTTAAAATAATAAATAAAAAAAAAAAAATCATACGGATATCAAGAAAGCCAGAAAACAAAAATTTTTAGGAAAAATTTTTAAATTTAGTTTTTTCACATATCCCCTTTTTTGATTTTGGATCAATTTAAACAAGACGCACAATAGCGAGTTTTTTTCTTCTGAATAGCCCATCGAAAAAAACAATATAAATAATTTAATAGAAAATGATAAACTTCAACTTTATACAATGGGGAGATAATTTATCAAACAAAATCATAGAATTCGATTGTTTCCATGGCTTTCTTGATAGCAATATGAAATTTTTTAATTTATTTATAATTTAAGTTAAATATCTCAAACGGTTCCCCAAATATCAAAAATTTTTAAATTTGAAACGGAAAAAAAGTTTTTTCGTTGCAGCGCATAATATACAGGGTGTTCCTTTAAAAAAAGATGAAGTTGCCATATTTTTCCATTTTCATCGAGTTTTTTTCACTGATACTTTAAAAAAAATATAAAAAATAAATTTTTATATAAAAATTTTTTTATTTTTAAAAAAAATAAATAAATATAATAAAATTTAAAAAATTAAAAATAAAATTAAATTTAAAATAAATAAATATATATATAAAAATATATATATATATATATATATATATATATATATATATATATATATATATATATATATATATATATATATATATATATATATATATATATATATATATATATATATATATATATAATATATATAATATAATCTCAAAAAACCTAAAGATACAAACGGAAATTATGGAAAGGCCTTTGGGGTTAACAAAAGCCCCTTTGAAAAGGCCCAATATCCAAAACCGAAATTATCCGATTTGTTTTTTTAAATTTTTTTTTACGTTAATTAAATGGGAAAAAAAAAAAAACTTTCTCATGGCCATTTTTTAACCTAAAAAAAAGGGGCCGACGAGTTTTTAAACCACATAACGGTTTTTTTTAAATGCGGGGCTCAATTGTTTATTGCATTTTTTTGAAGCAGTTATAACCCAATTACAATGAGGTATAACACTTAATATTTTTCTGTTAAATAAAAAAATTTTCCATAAGAGAAATGAGTAAGACAAGGAACCACATTATTTTTTAGGGGGTTCCATATTTGTTAATAAAAATAAGTGTTATAATTTTTTAATTGGGATAATAAAAGGTTCAAAAAATTTAAAAAAAAAACCCAGGTCCGATTTAAAAATAAAGTTGATGATGGTCTAAGAATACGAAACGTCGAGGAAAATTCCAACCGTTTTTGGGGATTAAGAGGTGGCCTAAAAAAAGGCTTTTGTTTTTCCATACCTCTTAAATAACGTCAGAAAAAAAAAAAAAGAAATCAGCAAATTTTTGGTTTTTTTGGGGATCTCCAAGTACTCTGAATTTTACAACTTTCAATAGGCGTGTTGTTAGGCACCTAAAGGAACTTTGCCATAATTTAACGGACTTCGTATCTCTTACGGTTTCCAAGATCCCTATGCATGCACTCGAATCTGTGGCACCCGAAAAGGGTGTCCCAGAAATGGGGCAACTCTGGAATCTAATAAAAACCAAAAAAATTTTGACAAATTCCCCTAAATTTTTCCTATGACCCCCTAAAGGGGTACAGGTGAAACGGATGCCCTAAAAAACGTTTTTGATTAAATAACTTTAAAATACTGGGCGCAATTTGATATTTTTTTTAAAATGATGGTTCTTGATAAGTCTTCTAAAAAAAACCCCAAAAAATCAAATTTTGGGTTATTTAGATTGCCCGACGGGCTTTTCATACAATAATAGCAATCCCCAAAATCCGTATGATAAAGGCTTAACCATACTATTTTTGAATAGCTTTAACCTTAAAGGAAAAAAAAGGTATTCTTGATTGACATCGATAAAATCAACTGTTTACGAGATATAAAATATCATAGTTGGCAGTTTTTTTTTTAAATTTTAAGGGGTTTTCTAATTAAAAGTCAATATTTAGGAAGCAAGGGGCCATTTTAAGAAGAAAACTTCATATGAAGTATTCTAAAAGCTTTAAATTTTGAGATAAAGGGGGGTAAATTTTCAAAATAAAAAATTTATTATTTATCTGTAATACCACTTTAGATATTTTAAAAATTTGGATCCATATATTTCAAAAAATTTTAGGGGTACCACATTTTTTTTTTTCCACCAGTGGCGTTCGTACAGAATTTGACCTGCCTATTTTGGCAAAAAAAAAAAAATGTGGCACACTAAAAAATGCTTCTTTATACATGGTATATGTATGCCAAATTTCATTAAAATATCTAAAGTGGTATTACAGATATTAATAATAAATGATTTATTTTTAAAATTTTACCACCCTGTATCTTAAAAGTTAAGACGTTTAGGACATACGTTCATATGAAGTTTTCTTCTTAAAATGAACCCAAGAATTGCTTCCCTAAATATGAACGTACAATTAGAAAACACCCTGTATAATGTAAAAAAAATGCCAACTATGATATTTTATATTTTGTAAACAGTTGATTTTATCGATGTCAATCAAGAATACCTTTTTTTTACTTTAAAGTTAAAGCTATTCAAAAATAATATTGTTAAGCCTTTATCATACAGGGTGTTAGAAAAATTGCTATTATTGTGTCGGAGCTAGTCCGTCCCTGGCAAACTAAATAAGCCAAATATGATTTATTGGGTTAATTTTAAGAAGACTTAATCTAGTATTATCGCCTAATATTTTAAAGTTCTTTAAACAAAACGATTTTCAGATTCTTATGCACCTGTATCTCCGTAGGGAGGGTCATAGGAAAAAAGTTTATGGAACTTGTCATAATATTTTTAAGTCTTCTATTAGATTCCAGAATGTGCCCACATATTCTGGGACACCCCGTATATATATATATATATATATATATATATATATATATATATATATATATATATATATATATATATATATATATATATATATATATATATATATATATATATATATATATATATATATATATATATATATATATATATATATATATATATATATATATATATATATATATATATATATATATATATATATATATATATATATATATATAATATATATATATATATATTATATATATATCAGGTGAAAACAAATTCTGTTTTCGTTTTTTTGTAATAATTTTTTATCTAAATAGCATAGAGGTACAAAATTAAGGATCTGAAGGTTCTTTGAGGTAAGAAATTTAAATTTGTCCATGCTTTTGATGTTGCTACAGGAGGGCGCCAGCTACGACCTACCCCACTCGTTTTAGATGGCATAACTATTTTTAAGCTTAGTATATTGACCTGTTTATTAAAAAAAAGGGATACTAGAATTTCCTCTGCTTCAAAAATGTATACCTCATTTAGGTCTCTGGGAGCAACTGTTTTCAAGATAAACGCACTTTAAAGGACCCCGCAATTTTTCTATGGAAAATGAGTTTCGGCCAATTGTTTTCAAGCTATCCAAAGTAATAGTTCTCAATACGCTGATCAAAAGTCTTCAAGGGCACAAAACCCGAAAACTCCTCCTATCCCCCCCCAAAAGCACGCTCTAAGTCCCCAAATCCCCAGTGACCTTTGAGGGTGATTTTGGGAAGGTTAAAGGAGTTTTTGGGATTTGTGTCCGTGGAGACTTTTGATAAGCGTGTTAAGAATCATCACTATGCAAAGTTTAAAAACAATTAGTTGAAATCTTTTTTTTTATAAGAAAATTGCGGGGTCCTTTAAAGTGCGTTTATCTCGAAAACAGTTGCTTCTAGAAACCTAAATGAGGTATACATTTTTAATGCAGATAGAATTATAGTAACCCTTTTTATAAGAAACAGGTCAATATACTTAGCTTAAAAAAAGTTATGCCATCTAAAACAAGTGGGGTAGGTCGTAGCTGGCGCCCTCTAGTAGCAACATTAAAAGCATCAACAAATTTAATTTTTTTACCCCAAAGAACCCCCAGATCCCCAATTTTGTAGCCATATGTCATTTAGTTAAATAATTATTACGAAAAAAAGAAAACAAAATTAAAAGTTTGACACCCTGTATCTTAGTTATTATCAACTTTTGAATAAAGCAAGTTTACGTTGGTTGCATTATTTCGACCTAAGAAATCTGCTGTTGCTTTGAGTCCCATTACTTTTGGGACATCCTGTATAAGCAAGTTAAGTAATAAAAGACAAGTGGGCGTACATTAAAACAACCTTTCTTTTTGGCCTAGTCTATTCGTAGGTTGGCTAGCATTTTCAATTAGAAAATTTGAACTGCGTCCTGGAAAAACTTGGCGTGTAACTAACAAAATACGAGTAACTATATGCCAAGCCTTTGCACCGTTCTAACAGACCACCCGGTTTACAAAAGCTGTTTAAACTCTCTTAGCTGACTTCGTAGGAAATTAGCACAAAGGGCATATAGTTACCGTTAAAAAGTGCTGTAATAAAAATAAGGGACATATTAAACAACAAAAATTAATTGTGTTATCTTCAGATTGTTTAAAATGACTTACATTTTTTATAAAATAGATAGTTTGATTGTGTCAAACCACCGCCCCACATAAGATTCTATTTTACTTACATACTTTTTAGTTTGTTTTTTCTGTGATACTCCCCTTACTACTTTTTGAAAAATGGGACCTCTTCGGTCCAGGTCCAGGAATTTTATAAATAACATTAGGTTATTTGACTGGTATATGTTTAGTATTTAAAAAGACAAAAACGGTGGTATGGTGTGTTAATTGATTTTAAGTTTTCCTGTATTTACTTCAGCTTCAAGCATAGGTTACCATGTATTATTTAAATTAACAGATATTGATGACACAAATTTATCTTTAATTAATACAATAAATGCACTTTTCTTTATTTTACGTTTTTTTGAACAAGTTTCCTTTGCTAAAATGCTAGAAGCATTCCAGTTTATTATGTGGTTATTATAAATGCGTGTTGACAGATCTTTAATTTATGGAATTCTGTTTTTCTAATGTATGTTTTATGTTCTTTTATGCGTTTGGCTAATGGTCTGGAAGTTTCACCTATATAAATTTTTTGTACATTTGAAGGGATCAACATTTTTGTGTTTTCGTTTATATTGTATAGTTTTGTTTTTGTTACTTGAGATCTAATAGTGTTTTATCTTTAAAGATACGAGTACGAATATTAAATTTATTACCTATATATAATACAGGTAGAAATAAGTAAATAAACAACTCTCCATTTGCTAGATGCATGGCTTTTTCTTAGCTAATTCTCAATTTAATTAAATATAAACTTCTGGTGTATTATAGTTAATTTATTCTTTAGTTATTTGCTTAGATACTTTTTTTATTAATTTAATAAAAGTTTTGTCTTGATTTACAAAATAAAAAGGCAAATATTCCAATCCTTGTAAAAATAAAATAAAAATACTTACCTCTTTCTATTCATTTTTTTTAATTGGACTCTTTTTTTATTATTACTACAGAAACTAGAATTAGACGTTTATTTTTGACACTTTAAAAATTATCACCCTACAGATTTGATTACAAAGGAAAATTAGTTTAAAAATGGTGAAAAAATATAACAAATTTAGTTTAAAATAATTTATTGAAATTTAGCGAAACCGAATACAACTACTTCAACAAAATTAAAAAAAAGCCCTTTTTTCTATCGTTTAAAATGTTTCTGATTGAACTTTTATATTAATAGTTAAACTATTCAAAGGAATTACTAAATTATTTATATGAAAGGTTTATTAAAAACTTTTATGGTCATAAAAAATTTGGGTTAAGTAGATTTATTCGATTTTGCTGAAAAGCTCCCGATTAAAAAAACAAGGAAGAGTTTGCTTTTTTTGTTTTCTGACCTGTCAAGCTATATATAAATGAAATATTTACTTTATTAACAGATAGATGTTTTATTTGTTTTTTTATGATTTTAGGATTATTTTGTAAAAATGATTTAACTGAAGAAATTATGTCTAAGATATTTAAAAGTAAACTTTTAGCTATACCTACTTTTAAAGGCATGCACAAATATATTTTTTTGACTTTACTATAAATAACAAAGCACTTGCAAGATGCATTTCTTTTAAGTAAAACTCACTGGTGTGTAATTTTCTCTTTTTGAAATAAACTCGGTGTTTATTCGTCTCCTGTGGCTTTTACCTGATCCTGTAACCTACTTTATAGCGGCATACTGCTGGGAAAATTTACATTTACGCAGCATTTATGATATATATTCTTAACTTTTCTACAGTTTTTCATTCAAGTAGATATTACTTTAAATATACATTTTTTTCATTTGCCTACTTTACTTTTTCTGGATAGCTCCAGCATAACATCATGAAACCTGTTTTTATTCTTTATTTTTTTAAAGGAGCTGGAACCGGCAGTGTCCAATCTGGTCTTTAACATACAGAGTACAGGGGGCCAAGTTACATGAAAAATACCTAATAAAGGCAAGGACGAGAGATTTCCAAAAAACATTAGGCGCCGCTGAAAACGGGTACGGAGGCGACATGACTATGATCATTTAGTTGTTTTCTAAGCCCAAATTTGGAGCAGAATAGTTATACATTGCATAAGTCGGTTACCCTTAGGGGACTGTCCACGTAAAAAAACTTCCTTTGGAGGCTTACGAGGAGCAACTCGACATTTTTGGGCTAGCTAGTAAGATAACTTCTTATAAGTATCCCATTCCGTTCCGTGCTCTCACGTTATTCAGGCCTCAAATCTAAAAATAAATACATGCTTACAAGCTTCTGGTTGTGTACAACCTACCATTGTATATTATTTCAATCCTACATTTATATACCAGAGGTAGAAGCATGCAGGTCAGGGTGAAGGGCGCTTGGTCGGACATCAGGCAGCTGGAAGCAGGTGTCTCTCAGAAAACTTATATTGCCAATTGGCCATCCTACCCCAACATCAAACTTGCGTTATTTTTCGAAGACAATCTTATCTAATAGAGCGAGAGCTGGCTGCAAAAAACCTGGCCTATCGAGTAACCGGATGAAATATGTTTTAAATAATACTACTTACTGTATCTATTGAAAAAATCATTTAGTGCCAGGGCAAATATGGCGCATAAAATTGCTATGTTTTTTCTAAGGTACATTTTTTGGACATGAACTGTACCAATCGAGTAACCGCTTGAAACTAATTTTAAAATTTAGTTTTAAGTGAATTAAAAATAATTATAAACAAGTGCTCCGTTAAATCTGGTGCTAACCCCATGGCACGACACTTTTATTAATTTTTTTTGTTGCGTTACTGTACCCATTGAGTTACCGCTTTAAACTTAAATGATGATGATAATAGTTATGAAAATAAAGGCGACCATGATGATAATCATGACAAAAGTGACGATGATCATGACAGTAGTGACGATGATCATGACGATAATGATGATGATGATCATGATGATATTTAATGATAATTCCATGTATTTGTTTCAATGTATATTTTTAAATATTTAAGTTTTTTTATTAATTTTATAGTAGAATATATGAAGAAAATTGCATTGTATTTCATTTTTATACTTTATAAAATACTCGTATAAATAAAAAAAAATTACTTAAAAATCACTATAATTGTTCATCAGATGTTTATTCATTTATTCCCAAATGTTTCTGTAATAGGTTGTATAAGTAATACCATGTGACTTGAAGAAATATAAAATATCGTCACCTTTGTCCCTAGAATAGAGTGGCACTAATGTTTTTTTTAAATAAGAAATATTTAAACTTTAATTTGATTATAGTTTAAAGGGGTTACTCGATGGTACAGTAACGCAAAAAAAAAAAAAATTAAAAGTGTCTTGCCATGGGGTTGCACCAGATTTAACGAGGCACTTGTTTATAATTTTTTTTTATTCATTAAAACAAATTTTAAAATTAGTTTCAAGCGATTACTCGATTGGTACAGTTCATGTCCAAAAATATACCTTAGAAAAAACAAGCAATTTTATGCACCATTTTGCCCTCGCACTAAGGGTTATTCATTGATACGTAAGTAGTATTATTTAAAACATATTTCATCCGGTTACTCGATAGGCCAGGTTTTTTGCAGCCAGCTCTCAGACTATAAGCCCGATCATTTTAAGCGCAAAGAGCTAAATGCCACATCCGGATGCACATTGATATGCTCACACCCAGTTGCCGTAGGTCAAATTCATGATTAACAATAACAAAAAGTCCGTACGGTGTCAACGAAGAAGTTTAAAAATCACCGCATGATTGAACCACTTGTAATCGATACCTATTGTACCTACAAGAACACTTAAGTATTTGGGTGCAGCATACCACAGCAGTACTGAAAAAGGTTTTTCTAGCTACACGGAGCCTATCTTTACTCGTGTCACCAAAATCAACAATTACCAGCCCAAAATATAGTATAATTTACAGACAAAACATTAGGCCAGTGACGACACACACATCACCTGTGTGGTGCTATTTGTCTAACATCTAATTTTTTGGGCTGCCGATTCAACAAAACACAATTCTTATGGGGGTGACCTTCACCAGTTACACATGATTACAGAACCTCTACGAACTAACTGACACTGAGAGAATCCGTGGGTACGTACAGCTTTGAGCGACAAGTTTTTTAAAACAAAATCTTAGCATGACACTTACCGAAAATCTCACTGCCATTGTTTACGACCCGGAGAACATCATTACACATAAACTAATTTACCATTGGTTACCATTGTATTACAAGGCTTTGTAAATCTAAAAAATCACTAACAGATTAAAAAATTTGCAATATATATATAAATATATATATATATATATATATATATATATATATATATATATATATATATATATATATATATATATATATATATATATATATATATATATATATATATATATATATATATATATAAAAAATATATATATATATATATATATATATATATATATATATATATATATATATATATATATATATATATTATATATATATATATATATATATATATATATATATATATATATATATATAGTAGTATTTCTAAAAAAGATATAAAAAAGTTTATAAAAAATTGTTGTTTAGAATGCAAAATTATCCCCGAATACCGAATTTCATAACCATAGGCCTACTTTGATTTTTACGTTTAAATTATTTAGTAAAATTTAAAATATGAATAAAAAATTAATTGGTACACCACGTAAAATCAAAGTAGGCCTATTTAAATTCGGTATTCGCATAATTGCATTCTAACTTTTCTTATAACTTTTACTGCTACTTTTCTCTCATAAAATTTAAAAATACTCGTATCAAGGCATGCTTGATTTTATAAAAATAAAAATATGCTAAATTTTATTTTTTTAAACAAGCAGGATGGATGCCAAACAGTCAATTTTTACCCCAAAAAATTTTTTTCATTTTTACGTATAAATTCGCTCATCCTGGGACACACTGTATATATTGCATTATTTAATCTTTTAGTGATTTTAGATTTTCAAAGCCTTGTAATACAATGGTAACCAAAAGAAAATTTTTGTGAATATTTTTCCGGGGTCATTTCGGGTTTTTTAAAAATGTTTCAAATTTTGTTTCCGATAAATGCTGTACGTACACGGATTTTTGTTTTTGGGTTTGGGTTATGGGGAATCATGTGTGGGAGGTGCCCCCCCCGAAGTGTTTCAAATCGCGGGCCAAAAAAATTGGGTGTTAGGCAAATACACCACACAAGTGATTTGGTGTCACTGGTTTTTGTCCCCCGGGAAAACCAAATATATTTTGGGCTTTAGTTTTTTCAATATAGAAGGCCCGTGGCAGAAAACCTTTTCACAAATGCGTGGATGCTGCACAAACTGCAAATGCTGAGCTAGACATCAAAGTGTTTTCATCGGTTTTAAAAATTTTTCGTTATTTCCTACAAATTTGTTATTTTTAAACATGGGAAATTTTACCTACAGCTGGTGGGGCTATCCCTGCATCAAGGGGTTTTGCTGCTTTTTTAAATGATCATTAGCGGCTGAAACCGGATGAAAAAATTTTGTTTTTAAAAAAATCTACTTACTGTATCTATTGAATAAATCATTTGTACCAGGGCAAATATGGTGCATTTCTTGTTTTTAAAGGACATTTTTGGGCATGAACTGTACCAATCAGTAATCCTTTAAAAAAATTTTTAAATTTTGTTTTAAGTGAATAAAAAAAATTATAAACAAATGCCTCGTTAAAACTGGTGCTAACCCCCCGGGACGCACTTTTTTTTTTTTTGGTTGCGTTACTGTACCATCAGGGAACCCCAAATATAATCAAATTAAAGTTTAAATATTTCTTAAAAAAATACTTATGCCACTTCACAGGGGCAAAAGCTGCGTATTTTTTTATTTCTTCAAGTCTAAAAGTAACTTATCAACCTATTACAGAAACATTTTTGGGAAAAATGAATAAACATCTGATGAACAATTATAGTGATTTTTAAATATTTTTTTTTTTATTCGGTATTTTATAATATAAAAATGAAATAGGTACAATCAATTTTCTTCATATATTTACAATAAAAAATAAAAAAACAAATATTTAAAAATATACATTAAAAAATCTTTATCTTTAAAATATCTCTTATCCTTTTCCATGATTTTTTTTCTTTTTCATGATCGCCTTTATTTTCATAACTATTATCATCATCATTTGGTTTAAAGCGGTAATAATTAAAGTGCAAAAAAAAAAAAAAGTGTCGTGCCATGGGGTTTAGCACCAGAAACAGACATTTGAAAAATTTTTTTTAATTCATTAAAACAAATTTTTAAAAATTTTTTCAAGGATCATTTAATTAGCCTTACCTTAAAAAAACTAAAATTTATGGCCATATTTCCTGGCGCTAAAATGTTTTTTTTTCATATTTCATCCGGTTACTCGAACCGATTTTTGGCCAGCTCTCCTTTTGTAAGTTGTTTTCGAAAAAAAACCAGTTTATTTGGGGTGGGACCCATTCAATATAAGTTTATTGAAGACACCTGCTTCCAGCGGTTTTCCACCAAGCGCCCCCCTCCTGACCACCTCTGGTAAAAAAATGTGGTTGAAAAAATTTCAATGGTAGGTTTACCCCAAAAGTTTGAAAGCATTTTTTTTTGTTTGAGGCCTGAAAAACGTGAGGCAGGGAAACGGAATGGGATACTTAAAAGGGTTATTTTAAAGTTCCAAAAATGTCGAGTTCTCCCCAAGCCTCAAAAATTTTTTCGGGGAACCCCTAAGGGTAACCGATTTATGCAATGTATAACTATTCTGCCCCTTTGGGCTTAAAAAAAACGAAAAGTCATTTTTTCCCTACCCTTTTTCAGGCCAAATTTTTGGAATCCCCGCCCTTTGTTTTTGGATTTTTCATGAACGGCCCCCCTTTATTGATTTTAAAGCCCAAAATTGGCACTGCCGGTTCCCTCCTTTAAAAAATAAAGAAAAAAGAAAAAAATTTCATTTAAAGAAAGAAAAACGTAGAAAATTAAGTATATATATAATTAAAATATATATATATATATATATATATATATATATATATATATATATATATATATATATATATATATATATATATATATATATATATATATATATATATATATACAGTATGTCCACGGATAAGGTGTTGAAGAGAGAAAACTTTTATTGTTGATTTTATCGAAAAAGCTACCCCTTGATAAAATTTTGCTACTTCTAAAAATAAAATTGGGATAGAAACATTTAACATATTTTATACGGGGTGTTCAGAAAAAATTAAATGATACAAGAGTAAAGTGCATTTATTCGGAAAAATATGGAAATAGTCACTAGGAAAAGTTTTCAAAATTAAGAGGCATACCAATTTTCAAAAAAATCGGCCCCTTTTTTTTATTTTTGATTAAATTTATTTAATATCGGCATTTATTAGGGGGTACGATAAACAATTTGTTTCAATCCCGGCCCCCCAAGAAAAAATCCATTATAGTTAAATCTGGACTCCTAGGAGGCCACTGGACTGTCCTTGTCTCCCAATCCAGTGGTCTGGAAACGCATGGTCTAACCCTTTTTCTAACCGTTGCCGCATAATGTGCTGGGCATCCATCTTGTTGGAAATAAAATGGACAACGGGATCAATGGAAGATTGTCTAATTCACCGTCAAGAAAATTTCTTAACATGCTATGTAACTATTCGCATTACAAGTGTTGTCAAGAATGGCCCTATTATTCCGTAATAAAAAAGGCGCACCACATTTACTTTGACACAGTACTGACCCTCCGTGGTATTCAATCGGATTAAAATCACTCCAATATCTTGGGATGTTGCGAAACAACACCATTGGTCGAAAAAGTTGATTCATCAGAAAACATTATTTTCTTATGAAATTGATTTTCAACTTTGATGATGAATATCTCGAAAACGAAACGTTGCCGAAAAAATATTTTCAGATTCGTAACCCAGCGCCCAAAAAAACCCCCGTATACAAATTTGGTCAAAATCGGAGAGGAGGCAACTTTCAGACAATTACCAAATTTTTAAGAAACTTTTTTCGATAAAATCAAAAAAAAAAAAGTTTTCTCTCTTCAACACCGTATCCGTGGACATACTTTTTTTTATATATTATATATATATATATATATATATATATATATATATATATATATATATATATATATATATATATATATATATATATATATATATATATATATATATATATATATATATATATTTAAGTAAATTGATACATTTTCATGGTTTCCTATTTACGTTTTAAATGTTTATTGTATAAATCTTACAATATAATAAATAAATCATCATGTTTTCATTTTCTTTAAACGTTTACAGATATTTTGTTTATTAACTTTTGCTTAGTAATAAAAAAGTAAAAGATACTTGCTTTAACGAAAAATTGATGAAATGTATTTTAACCAGACTAAAAATTTGTAGTTCTCAGATTTCACTTCGGAGCTGTTTTATCTTTTTATTTTTCGGAATATTGTTCCGGGTAACAATATTCCCGTCGGGAATAAAACTTGGTTTTACGGACTCTTTTTATGAGTAAATCGAGTTTTGAAGTGATGCAAAGGCACAATTTAACATCTTACTTGCCGCCAGTTTTCCAGTAATAAAAACGCGCGAAAATGGTAAAAGTTTTATTTTACCTTTGTTTGGAATTGCTTTATCTGTCGGGTGCTTAAAATAATATACCGAGTAGTCTAATTATTAATAGTAGGTATTTTAGTATTTGTTAAACAGGATAATATTTACTATTATGTTTTAAATATTTTGTTAATATAAATAGTAAAGTTTTTAGTCAAATTCTAACTTAAAAATTTTTGAATCATTTTTGAAACAATATGTTCTATGTAATTATTATAAAAGATTCTACCTTTTAAGCTAATGTTTTACCTGTTAAAGTATCAAAAAGTTCCTTTTATGTTCTTTAGTTGGATATTTTACTTTCATTTTTGTCGTTTAAATAACTTGATCAGTAATTTAAAGGCCAAGCTACCTATAAAGAGATGTTTGATTTATTTGGTGCCGTCAGCAAGTTTACTCAAAGAAGATGCCTTTTAATATAAAGACCCCAAGTTTTAATAAAAAGATAAAGATAGAAAAAAGAAATTAACAATAAACAATAAAAATTACAAAACACTCCGACCAACTTTACGGGCTATCAATTTATTTTACCGGATAGGGCATAATATTAAAAAATACCAATCCTCTGCTTTTTTTTCCTAATCGGTAATATTTCAAATAATATAACATCAAATTATTAAACGATAGCTTCTAGGATTTTTCATGTCTACCTCCTACTGCAAATTTTAAAAAACTTTGCAATCTATTTATTTCAGAGTTTCACTTACGTACTTACACTTATTTTAAATTGTGTATGTAGTAAATATGTTCTATAGTTTTGTGGCAGATTTATGTTTCAGTTTGTTTTATTTGGGTTACTCGCCTTTCTACTTTTTTTGGAAAATGGGACCCTCTTGGTCCGGGTCCCGGGGTATACGGGCTGACCCTGTCCAGCCCTATTGACCCCTATGAACTTGCAGATCGCCTGCAACAAAAAAGAAGAAAACCCCCAAAAAACCAAAAAAATCACAAATACTAATCTACGTTTTACGTCGAGATAGAAACTAAAACAAAAAATTAAAATAAATTTTAAGAAATTTTCGGTTTAAAAACTTAGGAAATTCTTATAGCTTTTTGAATTTTTTAATGACGTTTTGTCATAAGTGACACTAGGTTATTGGACTGGTGTATGTATAGTATTTAAAAAGACCAGAAAGGTGGGTGGTATGGCGTGTTAATTGATTTTAAGTTTACCTGAATTTACTTTAGCATCAAGCATAGGTAACCATGTATTAATTAAATTAACAGATATTGATGCTACAAATCTGTCTTTATTTAATAAAATAAATGCACTTTCCTTTATTTTACGCTTTTTTGAACAAGTTTCCGTTGCTAAAATGCTGGAAGCATTCCAGTTTATTATGTGGTTATTATCAAATGCGTGTTGACAGATTTTTGATTTGTGGAATTCTGTGTTTCTAATATATGTTCTATGTTCTTTTATGCGTTTGGATATTGGTCTGGAAGTTTCACCTATATAAAATTTATTACATTCACAAGAGATCTTATAAATGACATTTTTTGTGTTTTCGTTTATATTGTATGGTTTTGTTTTTGTTACTTGGGATCTAATGGTGTTTTGTGTTTTAAAGATAGTGCGAAGGTAAAAGTATCATACGGTAATCACTAAACATTCAAAAATAACATGCTTTACATATATATTAGTGGACAAAAAGATGTGGTTTAAAAAGCAGAAATCAAAAAATGGATTTTTCAATTTTTGTGACCAATCACGTTTTAAATGTTAGCTCCTCACTTTTAAGTTAACGCTGAACATGGGCCTTCGCGCGACATGTTTGGTTGCGCGCTGGGCGTCAAAACCAAATACGTCACACTAAATGTTTTTTAAGGTATTAAATAATAATTTAAAAAATTGAAAAAATTATTGTTTTATTTGAAACAATTCAAAAATTTATTCCCGTTAAAAATTTTACTTAAAGTTAGTTTTTCAACAAGTAAGACAGTTTTCAATTTTTAAAATTGTATCTAACTTTCCTCCTCATCATTCATTAAAAAAAAAATGCTTAAATAATTGTCGTATAAGTTTTCGCCTCGTTGAACCCTTCTTTTATACATACCTAACAAGATAACGTCATAAAAGTTTACAAACATTTTAATCCTTGGTCTATAATAATTTAATAACTTTGACAAAAACTGAAAAATCAGAGTAACACTGTAAAAATTAAGAAAGAAAAATTATTTGCTTTTCTCCCGAATAAGATTTTATATATTATTTTAAAAAATTATAAATTTTTTATTATTATATGAAGTATCTCTGCAATAATATAAAAAACATGAAAAGACATAAAGGTTTAATTCTTTATAAAAATTTATTTGTTTTAAAATACTATAATAAAATAATTATTTTTATGAGATTATATAAAAATGGAAAAAAAAACTTACTTGAAAACATTGGCAACCCGTTATAAGATACATATGTTATTTCAAATTTATTGCTTATTGACGGACGGATGTAGCACATAAATTTTTGATTACATTCTTAAAACAGAAAAGAAACTAAAAAATTGTTTTTTGTTAACTGACATTGACTTCTGACATGATTTTTTAAAAAATAGTTACTGGTGAGTACACGTGTGGTACCTTTAATTTTTAAAAAAATATTAAAAAAAAAAAAGTAAATAAAACTGTATAGATAGGTTTTTATAGTTTATATTGATTTCTGGGAGTATCAAATTAAAAAGAAAAATTATTTGTTTTTTCCCCAGAATAAAGATGTTTATATATTATTTTAAAAAATTATACGTTTTTAGAGATTATTATGGAGAGCTAGTCTGCTCCCCCCAATAATAGAAACCCCAAAAAAACATGAAAAGACAAAAAAAGGTTTAATTCTTTATAAAATTGAATTGTTTTAAGTACTATAAAAAAAAATATTTTTATGAAATTATATAAAAATAGAAAATACACTTACTTGGAAACATTGGCAACGCGTTATAAGATATATATGTTATTTCAAACTTATTGGTTATCGACGGACGGGTGTAGCACATAAATTATTTGATTATATTACTTAAGACAGATAAGAATAAATATAAAAATTTTTATTCTGGAGAAAAGCCAAATAATTTTTCTTTTAATTTGATTTTCCCCCAAAAATCAAAATAAAGTAAAAACCTTTCTATATGGCTAAAATTTTTATTTTTTTTTTATACATATTTTAAATTTTAAAGGGGGTACACGTGTACCTTTACCAGTAATATTTTAAAGTCTTTCAAAAGTCAATGTCATTTATTTTTGTTCTTTGTAATCAAATATTACAACTGTTATGGTTGAAATATTTATATCTTAACGCGTTAATGTTTAAATAATGTTTTCTATTTATTAATTTCATAAAATAATTTGTAACATCTATAAAGTCTTAATGTCTTATGTTTGTACCGTACCAAAATTTGTTTAATTATGGCGTTCAGCGCTAAAGCGGGCTAACCCCAAAAAAGAACAATCGAGTAAATGGCGATTAAAAAATAAAAGGAAAAATAAGGTATTATTTTGCAGTTACTATAAGACCTGGGTTCTCCGTTTTCGCATATATACTGAACACAGTGGTAACTTTTGAGTGTGCAAGAAAACTTCATTTTAAGTATGGAAATTTTTGATTTTTATGTGGGTTATCATTTTTGCATTAAATTATATTAAGTGTTTATAAGGATAGTCCTTATGAGGATGAGTTATTTGGATAATGGTTGGATGAAATAAAATCAACATTTTTGAAACGTTTTATTAAGAATCATCTACCCGTAATCTATTAATGGTAGCTCTTCTGTTACATCATGGGCAGTTTGAGATCTTTATAATATTCGTGATACAAGGGGGACATAATCTAATAAACTAAGTAAGTCCTTTTTTCAATGTTTATGCGGGTTTTCCCTTAGGATAAGATTGTCCCAACTGTCAGCAGTATTAGTTCCTCTTACTTACATCAATTTCGTTAAATTGAGGTAACTCATTATTAAGTATTTATAAAAAAAATCTTGAAAGGATACTCTTTAATAAATCGTAGCCACTGATTAAACCATTCGACTTTCGATTTTTTATCCCGTGGTAGTTTTTTGGTTTATGATATTTGCTTCCCAAAATTTTCGTTGAAAAAAAATTTTCCCTTTTCAAATTAAAAAAAAAATTTTAACGGTTTTTTTCGGCAGCTATAATTACATCAGTCCCGTTATGTGACACAAAAATATTTTGAAAAAAATTTTTTTTGTTTCTCTACTAAGCCAAAGTCTTGGTCGCACGGTAAATAAAAATGGCCACTAACCAAAATTTATGGTCAATTTCATTTACCGGGAAATCTGGGTAAAACTATGTACTGACATAAAATAGACAATTTGATATTTCTATTCTGTCCCCCCCCCTGAAACGGGAAAACATAACAAGTTTAGTAGTTTAACAAATTTTTTTACAAAGTATAGAAGGCATGAGCCAATCTCCTGCGGCCCTCGTGAGGCGATTGACTCATTCCATACAAACATGTGAACGTTATCGTCTCTAAATTATGAATTCCTAAACAATAAGTCCACATTTGACGTTTATAATAGCCCAAAAACCAGTTGAGATCACGGGGTGGGCAAAGTTTCATAAGATCAAATGTTATAAAAGTTACATTAGAGTCGCCTTTGGCTGAAGAGTGTCACGTAAACTTCATTACTTTCGGCTTTTCTAAGGTGAAGATCCTTTCTAGGGTAAGTTGGTCTTTATTGTCTTCAGAAGCTTTGATGTTAATATTAAATGCGTCACATTTCCTACAGGAGTCCGATACTGGTGGGTGAAAAGATAAATTAAATTCCTCATTAAAAACTTTACGAAAAATAAAACTTGAGACCGGGTATTTAACATCTCTGCAGTAAAGAGTATATACATCTTAGTTAGGTTTAAATCAGGGACAAAATTTTCGATTTTTCGCTTTATGCAAGGCGTAGCGAAGCTCTCATAAGCGGAGATTTTTCAATAAAAGCCTTTACTTCGATAATTTTTCTTGAGGTGTCTTATTAACAGACGGAGCCTTACCCCTGCGATCACAAGGAGGAGTATGATTCTCCCTTGTGTTTAAGGACCCTATCAATTCTTCAGCGGACACTTGTAGCGTGTTTTGGAAAAACATTTTACACCTTCACTTCAACTCCATTTAAATCAAGTAAACAATAGACACGCGTCTTTTGCCTTTTGGAATTTGTATTTGCAGTATAAGTGCGGGAGTTTGTTGCATACTTTTATTATATTAAATAAAATGAAGTCTGTAAATCGCAACTTTCAAGCTTGTAAAAATCGTTAAATATTTGAAGCTGTCGCTCTTCAGAATTTTCGTAAAACATTTATTGCTGCAATGACAAACACCCGTCATTGGTACCTTTTAGGAAACACTTTACCTTTTACACCAACATATTCTTGCCCATTAAGTCGTTTTTGTTTCCTTTCATTACGTTTCCATGTATGTTCTGTCCTAACGCGCTTTTTCCTTTGACTTTATTTTCAACTCCAGCCTGATTTAATTCTGGTGAACTGGACACTGACCTCTGATTATTCTCATCAGATGGCACGTATTCTGATCAAGAATCTGCAAAGTCTGACGGCTCCTCGTCACTAATTTGGAACATTGCTATAAATTTATGCTTAATTAATAAAAAGAAAGTATCCTTAAAGTACAAAACATGCCTGTCAGTTCTTGTTCAACAGATTTAGATGGTCCTGCCATATTTAACACCCAAAAATATAAACAACAATAATAATAATTCACTTAATAGGATAAAACACGTACGTTTATTTACTAAAAACAAATAACATAACCTAAAAATATCAATGATCAACCAACATCAAACTGAAATTTAAATAAGCAAAAAAACGGACCAAGCCGCTATAGTCCATTTTTACATTTTACCATAAGTAAAATAATGCTATGCAATAACTCATTATGTGCTGCCATCTGGTTAATATATATGGAAAAGGGGATAAGTCCATTTTTGTTTTATTTTTTACTGATTTTTAGGGTACATTGCGGCTACTTATAAAGTAAAAAATGGAAAATTGTGGGTTAGTCCACTTTGTGCTGAACGCCTCATATATAAACATCTTTATTCTGGAGAAGAAAAGCCAAATAATTTTTCTTTTTTAATTTGATACTCCCAGGAAATCAATATAAACTATAAACCTATCTATATAGCTAAAAGTTTTATTTACTTTTTTATACATATTTTTAAATATTAAAGGTACCTACACGTGTACCTTCACCAGTAACTATTTTTTAAAAAGTCATGTCAGAAGTCAATGTCAGTTAACAAAACACAATTTTTAGTTTCTTATCATTTTAAAGTAATATAATCAAATAATTTATGTGCTACATCCGTCCGTCAATAACCAATAAATTTGAAATAACATATGTATCTTATAACGGGTTGCCAATGTTTTCAAGTAAGTTTATTTTCCATTTTTATATAATCTCATAAAATAATTATTTAATTATAGTACTTAAAACAAATCAATTTTATAAAGAATTAAACCTTTTTATGTCTTTTTTTGTGTTTTATTTTCTATTATTGCGAGCAGACTAGCTCTGCATAATAATATCTATAAAAAAAAAATTAAATAATATACTTAAAAATCTTTATTCTGGAGAAAAAGCCAAATAATTTTTCTATTTCTTTTAATTTGAAGTATTCCCAGAAATCAAAATAAACTATAAAAACCTATCTATATGGCTAAAAGTTTTATTTACTTTTTTATACATATTTTTTAAATATTAAAGGTACACGTGTACCTTTACCAGTAACTATATTTTTTTTAAAGTCATGTCAGAAGTCAATGTCAATTAATAAAATACAATTTTTTAGTTTCTTATCTGTTTTAAGTAATATAATCAAATAATTTATGTGCTACACCCGTCCGTCGATAACCAATAAGTTTGAAATAACATATATATCTTATAACGCGTTGCCAATGTTTCCAAGTAAGTGTATTTTCTATTTTATATAATTTCATAAAAATAATTATTTTATTATAATTACTTAAAACAGATATTTATAAAGAATTAAACCTTTTATGTCTTTTCATGTTTTTGTTACTATTATTGCAAGAGCAGACTGCTCTCCATGGCAATCTCTAAAACGTATAATTTTCTAAAATAATATATAAACATCTTTATTCTGGAGAAAAGCCAAATAATTTTTCTTTTAATTTGATACTCCAGAAATCAATATAAACTATAAAAAACCTATCTATATGGCTAAAGTTTTATTTATTTTTTTTTTTATACATATTTTTAAATATTAAAGGTACCTACACGTGTACCTTCACCAGTAACTATTTTTAAAAAGAAGTCATGTCAGAAGTCAATGTCAGTTAACAAAACACAATTTTTTAGTTTCTTATCTGTTTTAAGTAATATATTCAAATAATTTGTGATAACATCCGTCCGTCAATAACCAATAAATTTGAAATAACATATGTATCTTATAACAGGTTGCCAATGTTTTTTCAAGTAAGTTTATTTTCCATTTTTATATAATCTCATAAAAATAATTATTTTATTATAGTACTTAAATCAAATCAATTTTATAAAGAATTAAACCTTTTTATGTATTTTCATGTTTTTGTTACTATTATTGCGAGAGCAGACTAAGCTCTCCATAATAATATCCTATAAAAAAAGTATAATTTTTTAAAATAATATATAAAAATCTTTATTCAGGAGAAAATCCAAATAATTTTTCACTTTAATTTGATATTCCCAGAAATCAAAATAAACTATAAAAACCTATCTATATGGCTAAAAGTTTTATTTACTTTTTTATACATATTTTTAAATATTAAAAGGTACCTACACGTGTGCCTTCACCGAAGTAACTATTTTTAAAAAAGTCATGAAGTCAATGTCAGTTAACAAAACACAATTTTTTTAGTTTCTTATCTGTTTTAAGTAATATATTCAAATAATTTATGTGCTACATCCGTCCGTCATAACCAATAATTTGAAAAAAATATTATCTTATAAAGGTTTCCTGTTTCCAATGTTATTTTCATTTTTTTATAATTTCCTTTAAAAAAAATTATTTTATTATAATACTTAAAACCCAAATTTTTTAAAGAATTAAACCTTTTTTTGTCTTTTCATGTTTTTTGTTACTATTATTACGAGAGCAGATAAAATTTCCATAATAATCTTAAAAAGATAATTTTTAAAATAATATATAAAATCTTTATTGGAGAAAAACCAAATAATTTTTCTTTAATTTGATATCCCAGAAACTAAAACTATAAAAAAATATTTTTGGTAAAAGTTTTATTTACTTTTTTTTTAAAATTTTTTAAAATTAAAAGGGACAATTTATTTGGAATATTTTTAAAAAAATATGTAAAGCAAGTCAGTTAACAAAACAAATTTTTTTTTTCTTATTTTTTAAGTAAATAATCAAAAATTTTGTCCATGTTAAAAACCAAAAAATTTTAAAAAAAATAGGATTTGTAAGGGTTTCCCAAGCAATAAGTTTTTTTTCCATTTTTAAAATTAAAAAATAATTTTTTTTTTTTTTAAATTAAAAATCAATTTTTTAAAAAAAATTAAAACCCTTTTTATGAGTTTTTTGTTAATTGGCCCCGCCAGAACTCTCAAAATAAACTAAAAAAAGAAATTTTTTAAAAAATAAAAAATCATTCGGGGAAAAACCAAATAACAAATTCAAAAACAAAAAAAAACTATTCATGTAAAAGTTTAAAAATTTTTTAAACAAAGCATTAAAATTTTTTAAAATTTGGGTACTTTTTGGTAGTATAATATAAAGTTTATGTTGAAATATTATTTTTATTTTTTATAATTTAAAAGTACCAGTGTTGGTTTAAAAATTTTTAAGATAAAAACAACCTTAGGGTAAAGAAGATTTTTAAAGCAAACCGAAAAAGTATTTTTATGAACAAGAAATAAAAACCAACCTAGTTTTAATTTTTTATGGAAAAAAATAAATGAAACTTTATTTCAAAGTTTTTTATCAAAATGCCAACCATAAAAGTTCTAGAATGCCTTTTATTATTCTACTTATAAAGGGGTTGTTCTGCTCTACTTTAAAGCAGCAATTTTAAACACAAGTAAAGTTTTAAAGTTTTGCAAATCTCAGTTATAAAATGAATTTTAGTTTTATTTTCTTTGTAGAACCTCAATATGACTACTGTAATGATATGAAATACCTTAAAAGTTATGTTATTACGTATACAGTTTTGTGATTTGTAATGTATCTTTTTACTTAAGAGGTTTATTTTGCTACAATTTAAAAATTATAAAGCTAAATTTAAAAACATTTTTTTTATATTAAAAAATCCTAATATTTTTTTCATAGTAATGTTTTTAAATGAATACAACTCTCTCCAAAAATTATTAATTTACCGGCTAAACTTTAACTTTATTGAGATTAAAAATGAAAAATAGCTATCTAAACATAGGTATGTTACCTTTAAAATTAATATATGCAGTTTTAAATAATAAAGAGTACTTAATTAGTACTTAAAGAAAATATTGTAAAAACAACATTACTTTTTGATGCTTATGCAGTAATATTTTAAATATAATAATTTATTCGTCACTAAAAAGTATCAGAGGATTCATAGAAAATTTAAAAAAATAAGCAAAATAAGTAGTTTAAAAAGGTTAACGAAAAATATGCAGTAAATTTCCAGAAGTATAATATAAGTAAAAACATTTATTTAATATCTTTTGTAAAGCAGGTTACTTACAATTTCCATGCAGCCCAAGTACCGTAAAGTAAGAGACAGTTTATTAACACAAGACCTCTACAGAATGTTCAGAGCCTAGAGACGTTGGACTGTGAAGGGATGCATAAAGGTGGCACTATTACTCAATAAATATTGAATGAAAAATATTACAGGCTAATTCCTTGAAGCGTGAGCCAGGAAAATACTCTGTAAAAAAATAGATCCCCCACAGCTTATAGGTGGGCAAGAGAAGGAACGGCGTTTGCCGCGTCGAAACACCGCTTATCGAAAAATTGAACTAATTCTTGCAATGATACTTTTTCAGTGAAGCTAAATCACTAAAACCAAAATAAAATTAAAAAAAAAACAAATACGAGTCAAGAAAGCAAAACAAAATTGTGGAAGGCCTTATAAGATTACTGGGCTTGTCTATACCTAAAGTCCAAAATTTCTGTCAGTGACTCATTTAATACCTGCCACCCAACCGACGAAGCGGCTGAATAAAAATCTAACACTAGTAAATGATTTTTAAGCCTATGATATACTTTTCCGCTCAAATAACAGTGAACCGGCCAAAAGTTTCATCGCCACGTTGTCATAATTCGCAAGAATAAATCACCAGCCAGCGATCGCACTTAAAATAGCACGCCAATATGTATTGAAATCATTGTTATCGGGAAGACAATAAAAGTGGCAACACACATTCCTTAGTTTACAACTTGAAGAGACTTGAAAATAAGCGTATCGACAGGGTTTTCGTGCTGTTCGATGATTTTATTTAGTTATTATTGATTATGGACAGATTTTGTAAGTTTAAATTTTAATTGCTATACAGGGTATTTTCTAAATATTATAAATTTCTAATAATTGTAGTATATAGATATTGTTTTGTGCCAATTTTATAATAGTTTATCTTATTTAGTGTATATAATTGTATATAAAGATTTAGTGTTGTTAAGTGCTTTTAATTCTGTAAACTATGAATATTAACTAACCTTTAACTAGTTATCCGCCTACAAAAAACTCAGTTAATGTTAAAAGAACGAATAATGGTTAAAAATGTTTACCATGGGATTCGGGAACGAAATCCAGAACTAACCACTTCGGATGCTGCAGAGATATGTGCAACTTTAACAAAAGTTAATTCGCGTACGGTATTCAGAGTTTTAAAAGGCAAAAAAATCAATATTAGTAATTATGCGGATACTGGAAAATGCGATTTTTTTGCTATTTTTTCCACACTTTTTACTTTTCGATTGTTAAACATGAATCAGAAGCTGTTTTTTTGGCTCCCTCTTATAGTATTTAAAAAAAAATAATAATTGAATTGTTTAATTCCATTTTACGACATATTCCTTTAAATTCTGTCATTTGCACGAAGACATATTTAAAAAACTCATACTATGTTAATATTAAAAAAAACACTTAAAAGTAAGGAAAAAACCTTAATTCAATAAAAAGTAGGTAAAACGTTTACGTCCGAATTCAACTCGAAATTCTAAAAATGTTGACCTGTTACCAGGTTGTAATAGTTTTCTTTATGACATTTTTATAAGGTATGCGAACCTTGCTTCGCTCGACCCGCAATGTTTGATCAAAAATATTCTCGATATGGAACACGAAAGACCCGAAATAGTTATTGGATTCTACAAGCTGATGATCTCAGAGCTTTCGTGTTCCTTATATAGTGGATATTTTTGATGAAGCAATGCGTGTGAATATCGTATTTAATATTGAGATTGCAAGATCGGTGGTGAATTGGCAAGTCGGTGTAACTTGGATTGTCTATCGTTCTGCTTTTACATCTTTTTTAATTTATGTTAAGACTAAAATTTTATTATTTTTTTCATGTAGCAAAATAAAATCAGAGAAGGTAAAATTAAAGTAAAAAATGTTTTTTTTTTAAAAACGTTAAAAAATGCCAAAAAACTCAAATTTGTGTTCTATGACCTCAAAATAGGAGGTGTGCAAAATTAAGCAAAAAATTACATTTTTCATTAATCCGAATAATACCAAAATAATATAGGCTTGTTACTAATTTAAAGGGTTGATGAAAATGTGAGAAAATAACTTTTGCTTGTAAAAAATATTTCATGTTTTGACGAAATTTTATAATTTATTTTCTAAAATGCATACGCCACTGGAATTGATTCCCCTGACCCCACATAACCCGGGGCACTCTAAAAGCGAGCGATGCGTCATTGACAGAAATTTTGGACTTGAAGTATAGACAAATATAAAATAGAAGAAACTGTAAATAAAAGTTATTAACCTTAAACATTAGTTCTTGTTTAAATTACATTACGCAAATGTTAATGGGGGGAGAAGTAGTTTAGGTAGTAATTACTTGTATAACGTCTGTGGTGACACTACCGCGTTATCTAAATGTGGGGGTTAAACATCAAAAAATCGACACTCAACGTACCTACTTTCAAGCTTTATACAAGTCTTCGTAGGATGTCACAAAAATAGGACAAAAATTAAAATCGTGTAAGAAAAGGCCTATTAAATAAGCCCTTTTTAAAATTCATTCATGACTGCTAAAAGTTATTAAAGATGCCATTTTCCAGGCATTGTAACAATATTCCAAGCAGGGTCTGATTAGGAATACATACAGAATATAAAGACGAAATAATTTCTGATCGAAAAGGAAAATTTTAGTTTTTTTGAATTCGAAGCTTTCTTAAGGGTAATACCCACAAGATTAAATGATTATTTGTTCCGCAAAACTTTACCGCCTATAGAGAATGGACTATTCCTGGTAGACCTTTGCGACAGCGAACATGGTTGTGTTTTTAAGTCAATCAACTGGATAATACTTATTTCTCACAATCCAAAACTAATTGTAGGTCCTATGAAAGATATCTGGACAAGTTTGAAAAGCTAAATATTAGAATAAAGGATACTATTGTCAGCAAAACCATAAATTTAATTAAATGGCATTAAGAAGATTTTAAATATAAACAAAAATAGCGTTGGTACCAGAACTAAGCCCCGGGGGTAATAATTTGGTGCAAGCTAGGAGAGTGCTTATCGACTAATTGCAATTAAACTAGTTTAAATAGAGGTAAGTAGCTAGAACTAAACTAAAATCTATTAAGCTTACACTATTATTGGCCGTTACAAATACAAGATACCTAAAAAAAGTACCGAACAGTAAATGGGACGTAGGGGGTAAGTTGGTTTTATCATCAACTATTGGCTTTTAACATAAAGAACCACGGCAGTACAAGATCACAAGAACAATATAAAAATGTGTATAACTTCGGTTTAGTATTTTTGGAAAGTAAATTTCTACTTATACCAACTAAAGTAACCCTTCTTTTTTTTAACACAGGCATAACATATATTCGACAAAATCACAATATTTCATATTATATGTACTAGAAACCAATAATATCGTATTTTTTTACGATAACTTTGTACCAATAAATTTAATTTAGGGTAATTAAAAATAAAAAATTAAAAGTGTTAACAAAATTTTTAAAATATTTTTTATTAGGTTTAGTGACAAGTGAGTTGTCCTTTAAAAGGGAATTTAAAGGGCTGTTTAAATATTAAAACATTTAAGATGGATGCCATATAAAAATTGAAAGTTTTGGCTAATATTTCATAAAACAATAGACGATCGGAAAAAACAATTGGTGGCAAAATGTTTGTCTCCAAAAATTGTCCTTATAATGACATAGTTTAAAATAATATACATACTGTCCAAATTAAATTAAAAAATCCAAAC
This sequence comes from Listronotus oregonensis, assembly GCA_019359885.1. Taxonomy (NCBI): domain Eukaryota; kingdom Metazoa; phylum Arthropoda; class Insecta; order Coleoptera; family Curculionidae; genus Listronotus; species Listronotus oregonensis. The sequence continues at coordinate 38,722 of JAHBCN010006705.1, forward strand.
AAAAATTAAAATAGACTGTTTTCACAGACAAAACTTTAAGCGTAGGTACAGTCAAAATTAGCACTAAATCATCCAAAACTTTCTGCATTTAAACATGTCTCTATCTTGTATACTAAACGAGATAGCAATACATGTAGGCCGAACTTGGGACACACTCAAGGGTGGATTTACGCAAAGGCTGAGTAGGCTGAAGCCTAGGGTGGCAAATATTATGGGCGGCCATACGATTAATTTTTTAAAAAATCCAATCGTAAATTTTAATGATATAATAAATGATTTTGCAGAAAAAAAACTCGAAGGAAAATGTTAGTATAGGGTTTTGCCTATATTTAACTAATACATAGTTCAAAGAAAGACTTATTTGTTTTACCTTTTTTAATTTATATTTTTTGATGATATAAAAGTTACTTTTAAGAATTGTTATTTAATTTCCTGTATGATTTACTTTTGTTAAATTTGTTTTTTAAATTTTTAAAAAAATTACTACTAAAGGTAACATTCTTTTAATGCTAATTTTTTTGTTCTGATATCCAAAAATTATGGACATATTAGGGCGGCAAAAATATTTTAGCCTACGGGCGGCAAAAAGTTAAATCCGGTCCTGGAGACACTGTATAAAGTCAGTAGCGTTAGGTATTAGATTAATTAGATTAGTTTACACTTAGAAACCCACAGAGATACAACTTTAAAAAAGGTTTAAAATTCTTTTAGTCTCAAGGTTTGCTATTTTTTTTTAAGAGCTTTTAAAATATTTCCATTACTATGATCGGGTACTATCACGATATTTATTCTTATTAGAACCCTAAAATATTTTTAAAGATATTTATATAAAAAAAGGTAATCATTTTTGCCGAATTACGCACTAAAATTTAGGCGAACACTAAGTTTTAGTTATATTTAGAATACAATTTTTTATATTTTTATTTTAATCCAATAATCTATCCATTTGTCATTTGTATTTGTGGCAAAATTTTGCAGATGTTTTGCCAAGGTCGCACTTGGCATTTTCAATGCGTTCTGACTAATTTTTATTAAACTAGAGGGTGGGAAGAAAAATAAAAAATGCTGTGACAAACACGTTACTCCAAATAAAAATAAGCAAGATTAGACCAATTACATAAAATAAAGAAATTTCACAGTCAATAATAAACCAACGCTTATAGCTTTTTTTTCTTTAATAATTTTTCAAATTTTCTGGGCGATTCTTGTGTAGGACGACTTCCTTTTTAAAACCCATTTTGATTTTTTTGTTTTAAACTTGCCGTTCCAGAGATTAACTGTTCGCCATGTAGCAGTGCTTTTTTGAGGGGTCATTTTGGCGCCCTCTATAAGGTGCGCTACAGAAAGTTTGATAACCCTATCTAACAAATAAAGAGTAGACAAAATTATTTAAAAAAGTGTCTTTTTTGAGCTTCCAATAGGTAATAGTACCTTAAGTATTAAATATAAATAAGGAAAATATTGTATAAAAATAATAAAAATTGATATGGGTTAAAAAACGAATGGGTAAAAATTGACTCAAATCCGTTTAATATTTTTTCTATGAATATTACAAACTTTTAAATAGGGTTTAAAGTGCACTTGGAAAGAAGATCTTTTTCCAGTTATAGTTACTAAATATTTAAAATAAAGTAGAATCGGCAACTCCAGGTGAGGTGGTTTATTTTGTTTTCTTATAAATGTCCATAAATCAATACTTCAAATTAAAGATTAAAACGTCAATTTAAATTTATTGCAAAATGACTAATATAAAATTTTTGTTAAAAATTAAATTATTTGAACCTAAATGTTACGCATTTAAGTTTTAAGTGAAAACCAGTGTATTTAGTAAGAGCTTTATTTGTTATTTATAACCATCGCCTATCGGAATTTTAAAGTAACAATCCAGCAAACATGTAACTATGCATCTATTATTTAAATACGATAATTGTAAAGATACGAGTGTTAAATATTTAAATTAGGTATTTATTGAACTCTATTGTAATATTTCCTTTACATGGGTTATTTTAAAATCAAATATAAAATCCTAAGTAATTACGAACATAAAAAAGTAAAAGCAAAACAAAAACTATATATTTTAAATTAAACCCGGATTTTAAGTATGTTAAGTAAACGGGTTATGTCTACTATAACCCGGTTTTAATTTATTAATTCTTTTAAAATATTGGTTTTACATTTTCTTTATCATGTTTTTTATTTAACCGCGCGGTGACATTATGCAACAGTAAGAAATCTCTGCAAGCCGAAATAAGTAATATAACCAGGGATCTCAAGCAAAACGGCTACAGTGAGAGATTGGTCAAGGAAACAATCGATAAATATCAAGATAAGACAAAGAACTCTAATTTGAACAAGACTTCACAGGAACAAATATTTATGACTATTCCGTATATTAAAGGAACTTCAGAAAAGATCCGCAGAATAGCGAATAGGTACAATATTAAAACAGCATTTAAATCCCGAACCACTCTCAGAAGTATCCTTACTAAGACAAGACCGGACAACAATGGTTCAAAAAATGACTGTATCTACCAAATTCCTTGTGAATGTGGTGAAGTATACATCGGGGAAACAAAAAGACCACTAGAAATTAGGGTTAAAGAACACAAAAAACATACGGAACGAGGTGAAACGTCGAAATCAGGGATTGCCGAACACGCATGGTTTTTTAAAAGGTGTCTAGGCTGTAAAATGTTCTAACACTTTTATGCGTTACTGTGCAAAAACGGTTAATGACACAATAAAATCAATGTTACTTACTTTTTACATATAGGAGCCAACCAGTAATAAACAAAACAACTAAATTTAATACACAGAATTATTCTGTCTTACGGTTTTGATACAGAGTATTTCTATATTTTAATCGTCCAGTTTATTAATGCATTATTCTGTATGAATAAACACTTAACAAAAAATATATAATATTTCGATCACGTCAGTAAGTACGTACAAATACTTGTTATAAAGGTCACCTGGCCCGTTAAGATTTCGAATTTCACGAAAGTAAGTAGTATAGTACTCAATAAAAATAATACGGTTTCAATAACCCTTGCCAAGTTAAAACTACCTTGTTTTTAGATCCACTTTATACAAATGTTTAATAAAATCCCTAAGACTAGTAGATAGACATAAACAAGTCTGTTCCAAGTATCAGTATTATCCTGGAAACTATTATATACTGTGGTAATGGCTGTTATTAAAAAAAGTTGGGTATTAAAAAAATATGTTGGAAATGCGCTATTTTTACTGATCTTTGGCCTACAGTTTTATTTAAAAAACATTTTATTTTTGACCTCGTGTGGCAAAATCAGAAACTTTAAGAAATTACTTTAATGATAAATTTTTGTAATTTTGTGTAAATAAAATATGCTTTAAGCTGTTATTTAAAGTGTCTTTTTCATAACTTGCTAAATAAGGCAAGTTTACTCTCTACAACAAAATCAAATTTTTATTATGTGATATGATTAACGTAATTGTATTTCTTAAGCAAGTAAGAACATTTTATAATATTGACTTTCTTGTTATCATTTATTTTTAGTACTGTTTATATAAAATATCTAAATGTATAGATAAAAAATAAAAAAATAGATTTCTTTAAGTTATTTATTTAAAAAAGTTTGTTTTACTATACTACAATATAAACATAAATTTATTAATTAAGGTTAAATATCGTTTAAGAACATAAGAGAACATAAAAATAAAAAGCCTATATTGTCTTTTGTGTTTTCTTTTAATTGCGATGTCTAAGAACGTTAGCTTTAAATTTTATGTCCAACAAACTTTTTTGAAACAACACAAGCTTTAAGATGGCAAACATTTAGCAATTCCCGGAACAACTAAGCTTGGGTTTTTAAAGAAAGTTAGAAAAGTTAAATCCGTTGCTGAACGATACGCTCGTGACAACACTTCCTATTAAATTTAGAGAACAATTTATATTAAAACAGCATGTGTGCACCATTTCTTGTTTAATTCTTTTTAAAAGCTTATATTTTTAATTAAATCAATTTTGTAATAAATTCTCTTTTTTAAAAACAGTAGTTTAATTAATGTTGGTTTATCTCAGATTTTTCTTTACATTAACAATATTCTCTCTTTAAAAATTATACATATTCATTGTTTTGCTGATGATAGTATCCTCCACTCTAATATTTATTTAGTAAAGCCAGCCTTTAAGCCATATTTGGAAAACAAGCGCAGGTAGTGCAGATATACTGTTTTATAAAAACTTAAACCTATATTGGATTAAAGCACAAAAAATATTGTCTAGTTTAATGCTTCTAAAACACAGTCATGTTCGCTGTCGCGAAAAAAATCTGACCGTGCTCATCCGTTACATATGAGCGGACAGTTCTACAGAACAGAAAGTTATGTAATCTTGTTGGCGTTACTTTTAAGAATAAGCTTAACTGTTATAAACACATTACATCCATAGCTTTAGCAGCTTTTAAAAAACGTGGATTCCTCTCTAGCCAGAAAGTATTTCTCTTCTTTTTAGAATATTGTTTCCATGTTTGGAGAACGGCGTCTCCTAGAACTCTTAGCATTCTTGATTCTAACCAAAAAAGAGCTGTTTTTCTTATTAACGATCCTACGCTTACACGAAAGCTTATGCCTACAGGGGGGATGTAGGGGATCTGTCGTTCTTTTTTAGGTATTTTCACGCTTTTGCTTCAAGAAGTTGACCAGTAAAATTCATCCTCTGGCAGCCTCCGGCAGAGCTACACGTAGTACCACTTTTATGCATTCTTTTACAGTCTAGAACTACAAACATTCCACTTTGTTTTTCCTTAATCCCTAGAGTCTCCAGACTAAGAAACCTGCTACCCGCAGAGGTTTGCCCTTCTTCTTTAAATCTCCAAATATTTGTCATATGCAAACAAACTCTCTTTTAAAACAGTTAAGACACCCACGGTATGTTAGTATCTAGGCCTTCAGCCTTCGTTGATTGTCCTAAGATTAAAAAAGTGTCGGTATCTACCAAAGCTAAATTTTTGGTACACAAACCAAACATCCTGAACATATCATTTTGTTAGAGTTTATTTAATTTTTAGTAAATTTACCTACTGTTTTTTGTATTTATTATTACAATATTTTTTCTTTACTATTACATTGGTGCTTTAATATTGTCAGTAACGTAAATATTGTATTAAATATCCTTATTTACCAATAAAAGAGCAAATTTTTGTCAATTAACCAACATACGAAACACATTTTCATGTCTGACATAATTTTTTAACATATGCCATATATTTATTTATACTAAATTAAAGACCAAGAAGTCAATTGTTATTAAAAATGTTAAAGAAGTGGTTAAGCCCGTATGCTTTTTTTTTTTGGTTTACAATGTGTTTTGGAAATATTTCTCCTTTCAAAAAATAAACTTAGAAAAAAAAAGCTATTTTTTACTGATTTTATTAAAATATGTTTTATCCATTTGGAAAATGTCTACATTCGCGTTTGGCCTCTAAGCTACCCGAATAGCAATCAGCATAATATCATATAAAGCAGTAAATTCTAGAACGTAGAATAAATAAATGTATTTTGAACTATAAATTGCACTTTTTGTTCAAAAATTAAAAAACACCAGTTTCCTTTAGAAGATCATGTAACTATTATTTGACGTTTAAAAATTCTTCTAAAAGCTGCAAAATACTTTCTGTTAAAAAATCTATTTTTAGATTAACTAAAGTAAGTGAAATTCATTAAAATAAAATGACAAATTATAACTAGTTTTTCTTAATTTTTGTGGTCCTTAAAAGATATACATAATTACATAATTAACTTTTAAAATGTTTTTAAGAAAATAAACTGCACTTTTTAACCATTTTATAAAATCTTTAAAAGGTTACCATAAAACTTAAAAATAAATTTTAATCCGAAATAATTTCTGGCCTGTGGCTCGCAAGATCCTGATCATATAAGTACGATTATTTCAATTATTGGGCTGCAGACTTAACTAAATTTAAACATTTTCTTGATATCTGAAAATAAAATTTCGCTTTTTTAATAGTAAGTAACTCTTAATATAAAGTAAAAGTTGGTGGGTTTAACTAAATTTGTTTGTAGAATTATTGATTGGTTACTAGTAGGACAGCATCAGCATATTGTTTGTTTTTAATTTGTTGAATGCATAAATATTTTCACATTACCTATGCAAGGCCTGGAGCGTGTAAAGTGAAATTTATTTATACAGACCTTTTGAAGCTGTCCGATAGCGTTTATCATAAACAACTCATTAAAAGGCGTTTGCGATTGTCATCACAGGACCTATACTTTTTTATTATATTAATTATATTTGTTTGTATTTTTTAAAAAGTCTATGCTTGCTTAAAGTTGTAAAAAATTAGATGATAGAAAGTGTAAAATTGTAGTCTTTTACGAACTGGTAAGTCTTCTAAATGTGTATACTATATGAAAATTAAAATAATAGGCGTATGTACATAAAATAATTTCGGAGTTGTATTTATTAAACACCTTTCATTGGTTTATGACATTGAGATGAAGCGGGGTCTTCATCACGCGACGACGCCGGTGATAGTGCGTCGTCTGATGTGGTCTCAGGGGCACGCGTGCGTGAGCGCACCGTGCAAGGGCCAGAAAACTCTCCGCGCCTGGCTTTATTACGTAATATGTCGCGTCCAATAATATTTACATTAAAAGTGGCCTCTCTTCCTACGGAGGAACGCCATTCAGCTTTACGCCGTGCATCGCGTTCCTCCCTACGCTGGTCAAGGGTTTTCAATGCATTTTGGGCTACTATATCTGGCAGTTCGAAGTCCGTGTAATAAGCGGGCGTGCCGGGAAATATAAGATCTTCCGGTGGGTCCCCGGACCACGCCACACTTGTAGGGTTTGGTTTAGCCGGTTTAATGATATCTATTTGGGGTACAATTATCTTCTTATTATTTTTAAGGTTTGTCCTAGGCTGTTGGAGGGGCGTACCGAGTGGTACCGACCCCGTGGGTTCCTCCAGGGGCTTGTTCAGCCCTTTAGGTTCACTTAGGGTGAAGATGGCATCTGGTGGGCTGTGGTAAACACCATTCCCTGTATAATTATCAGGGTATAAATTGGCACCCACAGCCGGTCTTGCACAAGGCGGGATATTTTCATCCCTTACCTTTTTACACCCCGGTTGCGTGGATGCTGTTTGTCCTACGGGACCCTTATCCCATTCAATTCCGCTTACAGGAGTGGTGGTACTACTAGTTGCAGGAATATTCGGCCCATAAAACTCGGAAAGGGGAAATTCGCACCCCGGTGCAGGTTGGTCATTATTTCTGGGGTTTACCGGTTCTAACCCGGTTTGAAATTGGGGTAATTTGGTGGTAGTTATATCCCTTAATAAAAGGCAGGAGGTGGCGGGTTCGGTACTGGTACCGATAGCCCAAGAAAAGTTATTAATTTTGCGCTTTCGCGATTGCTCTGCAAGGACAAAAATTTTACTCCCTCAGCCGTAAAATAAGCTTTGCGGCCTTGCGAGTCGTCGGAGGGCAGGGGCGCACCTGGTGCTTTAAGTTGGCGTCGTTGCGCCCGACATTTAAGGGTACGACCCCGAACTCCAGCAGCCCGCAAGGCGGCCTGGTAATTAGCTACACGCTCAGTCGGGGCGGCATCACGAACCACCGCTCCGAGCTTAGTGTATCTTTAGTGTTTACTCTTTTACCCTGTTCGATCGGGGTTACAGCCGTGCGGCGCCACCGCTTCGTTCGAAACAAGGGAGTCCGGAGTACGACCGGTGTTCGACTGTCGCGGCCGGCTAGAAATCATCCCTATCGTATCACTCATTGTTAATATTTTTTTTTCTATTGTTATTGTTGGTTATTATTTATTATTATTATTATTTTTTTTATTAAAGAAAAAAAAATTGATATGAAAAATCTTTAGTTTTATTTCTGCTAGATATCAGGTAAGTTGTTACAGTATGGTACAATAAACAAGGTTCCTAAAGAAAAGTTAAAATTATACAAAAGGGGTTTTCTTTTTAAGTTCTAAAAATAGCTTGGCCTAACACCGATAATCCGGATAGTACTTAAATATACATACATATATGTATATTATAAAAAGAAATAAATCGAATGGGCCCACTTTTTCCAGTGTGTAAAAGAAGAGGCTTCACGATAAGCCCAAAACCTTGGCACTAGCCTTACGCCTAACTGGCAATGCAACTTCGTTGCGTTATATTCTGCCTTCTGCAGAATACAAAAAAGTAATCAAATCCCCCAACAAACAAAACTTGGCTAAAATGCACCTGTTATCCCTCACGTTAAACTCAGACAAAAAAAAAATCAAACAGATTATCAGTTATTTTGACCGTTAAAGAAATATGATAAAAGTAAAAAAAAACCCGTATTGAATTAAAAAAAAATTAACAAATGAATTTACTAAAGTTTTGATTATAGTAATAAAAGTACGAATGAAAATCTTAGAAAAAGAATTAAAAAACTGTTTTGCTCTGATTCAAAGCCTGTCAGGAGAAAAGATCACCGTTTGCAGGCGGCAGAACCATATGAAGCGCCGTCCTTACTCATACTCCCACTGACTTATTCCCGAAACCGCGCTGGTATTTATAGGATCCCGCGTCAATATAGACAATATTGGGTCAAGTTATTAATGCATTGCTAAAGCT
>JAHBCN010006706.1:0-47319 GCA_019359885.1 Listronotus oregonensis
TATAAAATTTTTGGAGAACTTTTTTAAAAAATGCCTGTGAACCTAGCGCGACGAGCGAAAATTCGCGATACATTGCCCGTCTCTCGCTTTTTCCCCCTGCGGGGTGCCCTCCACGGACCTCGTACGTTTTTCGGTCGCAATTTTCGCTCAAAGCGCTAGGTTCACAAGCATTTTTAACAATGTTTCCAAATTTTTTAAAAAATGTAAGATAAAAAATTTTTGAAACTTTTAATCTTAACTTTAAAAAGCCGTTTTAAAAATTAAATGGGAACCATTTGCCTAATATTCACGGCACTTGCAAGAAAAGGGCCTAATTTGATTTTAGTGCGATTAAAAAAAACTAAAAATGCGACAATTTTCATCTTCCGGCAGCTAAAATATTGAAAATTTTAACCCGGAGAAAAAAGGAATTTTTGAAAAAGGTCTTTTTTAAAAAAAAAGTTTTTCCGGTTTTTCTCGGTAAAATTTTTAAACGGGATTTTAAAAAACCCGTTTTGTGGGTTTTTTAAATTTCTACAAACAGTCTTTTTAAAGAAAAATTGATATAGCCAGTACTTTTTTTTTTTTTAAAAAAAAAAAACAAAAAAAGCCCTTTTTTAATAATTATTGTTTAAAAAAATTACCTAAAAAAATGGTTGGATTTTTGATTTTAGTAATCTACAGGTTTTCCGAAAGTCATGACGCAGTCAGATATCTCTTAGCATTAATTACAAAAATAAATCTATAATAATTGGACTATGATGTCATATCCTTGTTCAGCGACCTCGAAAACCTTCGAGTACTAAATGTGGGCTCATTTCCGTCATTATTTACCTAGTTAAAAATTTTTTATTATTGCAAACTTTAAAACGCATCTTGAAACTGCGTTTTTCTAATGCACAAATGCAGTTTTTTATTTGCCATGATTATTAATTAAATTAATTCATAAAGTAGACGTTTATACGAATCGAATGCAAAAAACCCATCCATCCAAAATCCATTGAAAGGCCTTTTTTTTCTGCCACGTTTCCTCGACCATTATAAGCTCAGGTTCAATTATCTTATTGTCGCTTCTGTTTTATTGTGTTCCGAGTAAAAAAGTTGAAGTTTCCTATTTTGGATTTTAAGATATTAAGCGTTTAAAAAATACATTGCAAATATTTTTAAAATTAACCTCCATTCCTAATTCTTATTAATTAGATAAAAATTAACAAAAACACAAATATTTTTACACCCATTCTTCACATCTTAATGCCTTCTACATGCTGATAATTTGCAAGGAAGTTTAAAGGTGTATGGAAGCTCAATACTGTAGAACAAAATTGTCCAGGCGTGCGGGGGGAAAAAAAGGGGGGGCCCCGCGGAATTTGCGCAACGAATAGTAAGTCAGGGCCGGTTTTCCATAATTCTTGTTACTATCTAAAAAATTGACATCATCAAATGTCAAATTCCAAAATTCACTGTTTTTTTATTTTTGCACAAAATTGTTGGTTATTAAAGGATACTACTATAGAATTTTAAAATTATTGTGTAATATTAGATTTTATATCATCTTTTATAATATGGAAAGAATAGATGGCGCCACTTTCCTTCTATTTAAATGGTCGATTTTTTTGGAAGTTTTGTATTTTTCCCAAAAATCTTTGTAAATAAAAAAAAAACGTTTTTTTAAAATAAATTTCAAACATTGTATGATAGTATTATGTCCCTTATCACCAATTTTGTGAAAAAAGAAGGGCAAGAGAGTGTAAATGAGTTTAATCCAATCCTAAGATTCTGGTTGTACATTAAAAAAAAAAAATTTTTTTAAAATTTTTTTTTTTAGGCATATACTTTTCCCCTAATAAAAAAATTTTTAAAAGGCAAAAAATTTTTAAAACCCTTTTTAAAAAAATAATTCCGTTAAAAAATTTTTTGTTTTAAGTATTTTCCAGGTTTTTGATAATTTTAAAATTTTTTAAAAAAAAATCTTTTTTATTTTTAAAAAAGGAATTGTTTTTGTTTTTTTCAAATTTGAAAAAGGGGGTTTTTGGGGGTGTTAAAAAAAAATCTTTTCGGCAACGTTTCGTTTCCGAGATCTTTATTATCAAAGTTGAAAATTAAACTAACCTCATTTTCACTATATTCTCCTTTCTTTTTGTACACAATTCTTGATTTTACACTAAAGTGGCACACGATATTTTATAAACACCTTCAAAAACCTTGTATTTTTTATTTATTTTACATCTTTTTTCCATTAAATTGAGAACTTTTAAGTCCAAAGGCAGCAGCCATATTTGCTTAAAAAATAAAAGTGTAAAAGGTGTAAAATAAACATAAAAGTTTTAAAAACGTGTTTGTGAAATGTTATTGTGCCAATTTAGTGTAAAAATCAAGAATTTGTGGAAGGAGAATGGGTGGCAAATAAGGTTAGTTTAATTTTCGATTTTGTTACGATGAATATCTCCCGAGCAAACATTGCCGATTTTTTAGATTCAATCAGCGCCCCAAAAAACCGTACCAAAATTGTACTTCCTTTCATTCAATTAGAGGGACCTGTATATATTAAAATTTGCCCGGTCTGCCCAGTAATCAATAATTTTTGATCTTTTAAAAAGTGTACTAAATTATTAAATGAAATAAAAGTACCTAAATGTAAACCTTCTTTCTTTTTAATAATCCACAGAAATACATAAACACTGTAAAAATCGTAAAAGGTCCTTTTCTCACTAATATTTCTATGAAATTTTCATTTTCTATTAATTATAATTGATATATTATTATTTATTCGGTTACCTAACATTACGTCTTATAAGAAGCAACTAATTTAAATATAAAAACACTTACCTAAAGTTAAAAAGACGGGTATGTTACTCTTGGATTTATAGAACAAAACCATACAATATCCTAGTTATTTTGTTACGATATTATAAGTAACAAACAATAAACCTAAAACTATAGTCACAATTTAATAAACACTAATCACTAAAATAAGAAGGTTTTGATAAATCCAAAAAACGGTACTCCGGCTCTCTCATAAAATTATAATGTGTTGGCTAACTTCCACACTGATTTATTAGAATTGTGGCGGTAAGGTAACACATTAAATTATTTCGTGGAGTTTTTGTTATTGCGCCGTCGGCGGGGCCAACTCAGCCCAGTTATTTTCATACTGGGCTGGACATTTTTTGATCGAATGGGTCATAGCATTGGGCTTCCATACACATTTAAATTCCTTGATAATTTGTTATTGCCATATCATGGCCTACTAAAATTTTGGAAAAAAAATCAGATTTCAAAATTTTTTCTCTTATTGTGCCCTAAAATCCCCTTATGTACCGAATTTCAAGTTTTTTCTTCCTCGGGAAGTAATAAAATGCGCGATTTTTAAAATCAAATATCTTAGAGACCATTTGACATAGCTTTCTCAATTGTTTTAAGAATATGTATGTGAATTTCATACCAAATCTCATATATGTATGAGAAACAATAACAAAATTATAATAGAAAGAAAAAACGCTAAAACCTTTCGTGTAATATACATAGTGCGTGCGTCAGGCCGGAACTTGGCCCGATGCACTATCTTGTGCCTATATGACTTATAAAAACGAGATTTCTTGCATATCAAAATTACCAAGCAGCAAAGCAAACTACACTTTTTTTTCTCAAAAAAATATTTTTATTCAGAAAGTATTTCACACAAAATCACACTTAGGTTCAGGTACAAGAGCAATGTAATACTAAAACAAAATGAAAACGTGCTTCGTGCAACATTGTAATATGGTATTAATTTCTAAAACAAAACATTTTTGTATGTAAGGGTTTTCCCGTGTAATTGCGCACCCCATTAAATCTTGCTTTTTACATAGATGAAAGAAATAGTTTTAGATGAAAGTTGCAGGATTTTTCATGAAGATTTTCATGGTGTAAGATAGAAAAACAAATGATGATAGGAAAATTAACAAATCACTATCTTCATTATTTTAAATGGAACACCCTGTATATGATTAAAAATTCCAATTCTGCTAATCTTCCTCTTTTCAAATATATATATATATATATATATATATATATATATATATATATATATATATATATATATATATATATATATATATATATATATATATATATATATATATATATATATATATATATATATATATATATATATATATATATATATATATATATATAACTTATCTATGTTCGGATAAACGAGTTGCAAATTATTTGAATTAAAGATCTGTTCTTATAAACCATAGTTAGCCATGCATACAACCCAAATATAAAAGTATTTGACAGAAGTCAATTTTTGTTTTGGTTTCCAAAGACGAACAATGGCTAACACTGACTTAACTTTGCCAAACTTTAAGGTTGCATCCATGGCTAACTATGGCTTATAAGAACAGATTTTAAATTCAAATAACTTCTAACTCTGATGAACATGAATAAGTATATATTTAAAGGAAGATTAGCAGAATTGGAATTTTTCAATCATAAACAGGGGTGTTCCATTTAAAAAATAACGAAATTGATAGTATTTGTTGGTACCCGATCATCATTTGTTTTTCTATCTTACACCATGAAAATCTTCATGAAAAAAAATCCTGCAGCTTTCATATAAATATTTTTTTCTATCTATAAAAATAAGACAAGTACGCAATTTATACAGGAAATCCTAACCTTACCGTCTTGGGTACAGTCCACTGTAAAGTTTTAAAAATTCTGGTTTTATTTTTTTGTATTTTTCACATCCTTGGACCTTTAAAAATCACCTCATAAAATATTCTTAAGAAATTATAACACTGTAAAATAAGTAAAAGTGAATTAGTTTTTTAAACTGCGGACAGTTAATCTCCGGAACTACTGAACCGATTTTAAAAAATCTTGTCGTGTTTTATTTATTGAGATGTTTTGTAAGCCAATTTACCATAATTTGGCTAAAAAAGAAATAGATTTTTTACAGGGCATAAATTGTGAAAAAATAGGCTGATTTTATTTTTTTTTTTTCAAACGTCTAGCCATTTTTTAAATTTGTATTAATAATGCCAGTAGCTTTTAAAACGCAAGAAATGTTGGTTTTTGTTTTAAGCGAATTAATCAGGTATCGTCACCAATTAGACAACTTTTTTTCAGCGGCTCCATTTTAAAGCTCCATGAATGTTTTTTAAAAGATGAAAATTAAAAAAAAATTATTTTTAAAACATAAAATAAAATTTAAAAAATAAAATATGTTTTTATTTATTAAAACAGTTAAGATTTTTTTTTAATTAGTGGTTTTTTGCCTTCTAAAGTGAACTAGTACCCTACAAGAGGGCAACCCAAAATCCTAAAAAATCTGCATGTAATATTTATGTTGACTAACCAATGTCTTTTGTAGCCTTATAAATTAAAGTTGTCACTCACTACTATTAATTGTAGGTAATAAAAAAACAATTATGATATTTATTTGAAGCTTATTAAAGCAAAATCGTTAATTAAGTAATTAAACAAGATTTTTTATCTCGTTATTAATTACGGGAGATTGTACTTATGTATATTAATTCAATACAGTGACTTATTGATTTAAGTGGCAAACGTGGATTTTTAAAAGGTGATTAAAATAAGTAAAAAAATATGATACTTGGGTTGTTTTAATAAAATATTTTTGAATAATTTACCACAGATAGAAATAGGTCAGTGACCTTAAAATAATTGTTTTAATTAGTTTTTAAAAATGTCATTGTGTTTTGCTCGACTGTTTAATCTACGCTTAACGAACTTCCATCTTACTTAGCAGTTAGTTTTTTAATGAAAATAATATTGAAAAAAATCCAAAATTTTTATTTTGCAGTAGCCAACATATAGTACAGTTAATGAGGGTTTTGCTCTAGGAATTATAATTTACTGGTCCAATCGACCTGAAACTTGAACAGTAAGTAGAAAATAGCGCAAGAACCAAAGTTTATATAGTGCCGTGGTGTGATTTTACCTGAAAAATATAACTTTAGAAATCGATAAAGGGGTAAATTCTGAGCAAAAAGTTTCTAATGAACAATTTTCGATAAGTCAATATTTTCTGAGTTATTTGTGAGTAAAAACACGTTTTTTAACAGTTTTACTCAAATAAGTCGGTAAATAAAATTGCAACTCAGGATGCGGTGCAGCTTGGGGCTGTTTTGCAATGCTACTTGTGGAACATGTTTCGGTGACAATTGCTTGAATAGTTCACCAATCGAAGATCAAGAGGAGGAGAAGGAACCTACCAATGGCGATGAATTAAACATGTTATAATTTAACATTTTGTATCATTATTAAAAAAAAAAGTTTTATAATGAACATAAAATACTTTTAGTTTTTCCTTTTTAATCTTTTGAAAAATGTCCCTGTCAATTTTGAATCTACGATTTTTCAATAAAGAGTCGTTTTTTAGGAATAAATACTAAAAAATTGAACTTTTTTTTTGTTGCTAAGGTTTATTTTTAAGGGTTAAAACAATGCGATGTATTGTAAAAATTTTATAATAAATTATATTTAGTTCTCATATATTATACAGGGTGTTACTTAATGGTATGTCATAATTTGAAGGAGGCATTCCTGGATCGATTTTAAGTCGAAAAGTTCATATAAACGTGGGCCCTAAAATGCTTAGTTATTAAGATACAGGGTGTTAAAGTTTTATTTTATTTTCACTTTTTAATACATTTTCAAAGACGGTTGAGATATTGAACTGAATTTTGGCACAGGATATTATGGCATAAAAACACACTTTTCAGATGTTCATTTAATTTTTTGCAATCAGTGACCTTTATGGCAATTACTGAAAAACAATTTTACAAAAAAAATACTACGCCATTGACTTGGAAAAAATTATGGTTTTTATAATAATTATCAATCAAATATAAACAAAAAATCCCTCTTTCATTTTTGTCGTAAAACTTACCGTTTAAGGAGAAATCGTTAATTAAAAAAATGTCTTATGTACCCAAATTGCATCTTGAAAAATTATTATTGAAATAAATCCGTTACCTTTGCTCGTTGCCAGCGATTGTTGTTTTGTTGTTGTAAACATTATGACACTGACGTTAATTATCATTCTTGATTGTGTTAAACTTTTATTTATCGTATCCGACCATTTAATTGGACCATTTTTTTTACCAGGACGCCTTAACGGACAGGATTATTGTAATTTTCTCCAAAATGATTTGCCTTTGCTTCTTGAAAATGTTCCTCTTCAGTTACGGCAACAACTTTGGTTTATGCATGATGGCGCTCCCGCCTACTTTAGCATATTGGCTCGTGAGCATTTAAATAGAACCTACCAAAATCATTGGATAGGCCGTGGAGGACCACAATTGGCCACCTAGATCGCCTGACCTGAACAGCCTAAGATTTTTTATTTGTGGGGACACCTAAAAACATTAGTTTATCATACACCAATTGTGACATTAGAAGAACTCAGAAATAGAATTGATGACGGATGTAGGAAACTATCCGAAACACGCATGGAATTTTTGAAAGGGTTCGTAATTCAATGAGAAGAAGAGCAGAAGCCTGCATAGAGGCGAGAGGTGGTCATTTCCAACATTTTTGTAAATTATGTATGTATTGTATTTAATTGTTATTGCTTTTTGTTCACTAGTTTGTAAGAAAATAGCTTAAAAATAAATATTTGAAAAATGTATTTAAAATTGAAAATAAAAGTTTACTTTAATCAAGAATAATTAACGTCAGTGTCACTTAATGTTACAACAACAAAACAACAATCGCTGGCAACGAGCAAAAGCTAACAGTTTATTTCAATAATAATTTTTCAAGATGCAGTTTGGGTACATAAGACATTTTTTTAATTAACGATTTCTCCCAAACGGTAAGTTTTACGACAAAAATGAAAGAGGGATTTTTGTTTATATTTGATTGATAATTATTATAAAACTATAATTTTTCCCAAGTCAATGGCGTAGTATTTTTTTGTAAAATTGTTTTGAAAATTCGTCATAGCTACGCCACTGGTTGCAAAAAAATTAAATGAACATATGAAAGTGTGTTTTATGCCATAATATCCTGTGCCGGGAATTCAGTTCAATATCTCAAACCGTCTTTGAGAAAGAATGTATTAAAAAGTGAAAATAAAATAAAACTTTAACACCCTGTATCTTAATAACTAAGCATTTTAGAATTACGTTTATATGAACTTTTCGACTTAGTCGATCTAGGAATGCCTCATGCAAATTATGACGCCTACATTAAGTAACACCCTGTATATGTATCATCAAAAGATAATACTACTACGGATAAGATAAACCATTCAATGCTATAAGCTTTTGATACCCTAATGGACTTTGGCTAACGCGAGCCGATGTCCATCGAGATATTTTCGCGCAGTGCATTTAAATCCTTGAACGAAAGTTAAACAGTGTTGCCGGCAGGCCACACTATTGGCGTGATGAAACGCATTAGAAATACACAACCCGTTTAGCCGCCCGCTTTCGCTACTTCGTATTCCGAATAAGGTACAAGCGACAGACATTGGCAACGTCGCACATGGTTTCGTACCTCGTTTCGCTGGGGCAGGAATTACCGACTTAATTTTATTCGCATTTACAGAAGCATTGATATCTCCGAACTGATTCAGAGCGCCCCATTTAAATGAACCATCATCAAATTATTTCAATTTGTCAAAAACATTTTTTTTGTAAATCTTATGAGGGGTGGTTATTTGTAAATAAATATTTTTTATACCGTACAGTATTAAAATATTTTTTTCTACAATATATGCACCATTTAACACGTTTAAGATGATAAAAACATTTTTTATGTAATTTGTTACTTTCATGGGTTAAAACTTTACAAATATAATGTAGAATATAACTTACAACATAAAAATATATTTATTCTAAATATTTAGATATGATTTTTAAATACATAACGTATATTTCTATGCTTTTTAAATTTTTTTAGGGGTGGTTTTTATCCCCTTAAAACAAATATCACACTTTAAGCATATATAAATATTAATCTAGAGGATAAAAGGAATTTAATTGAAAATTAAAAAAAAGATTAAAACTGTACAAAGAAATCCGGAGGGCACACACTTTTCTCCCCATACACTGTACTAATAGCAAAGGAATAAAGGCTTTTTTTTAGTCAAACAGGGTGTATTTTTTTCCGCTAAACACGAATCTGGAGTCAAAATTGGGATTAAACAGCAAATAATCGAGATATCTATAAAATATATACGAAACTTTATGTAACATAAATAATGTAATTTGGGATTTAAATGAATAAAATTAATGATTTTTTTTAAAAAAAAAAACAAAAAAAAAATAATAAAAATTGTTTTTTTCATTTTTTGGGACTGAAATTTTTGTCAAATTTAAATTTTCGTTTATACCTCCTTTACCATTATCTTATAAAAAATGTTTTTAAAACTTTTTATAGACAATTTGAAGAACCTATTTTTGTTTTATTATTTTTTTAATCTCTTATATTTTTATATAGTCGTAGTCCAAACATTCCGTGGTAGTAGGTTTCTCCCCGGTCGGTTTTCCTGGGTGTTCTTGATTTTTGCTGTTTGACCCTTTTTTTGACTTTAGGTTCTTGTTGGAAAAAAATACCATCCCAAACCACTTTCTTTGTAGAGTGTGTTATTTTAATGGTATTTATAAAAAAAAAAAATATTGGGGCACTGCTTGATAAAAAGAAAACTGTTCCATGCTAACTTTAAAAGAGTGGAAGATTACCCTTATGAGCAGCGTGCGCACAGTGGGTGGGGTGCCGTGGCACCCCCACTAGTCTGAAAAAGATTACTGTATTTAAAATATGAAAATTATTATTTGAAAAGGGTTTCGATTTAAAAATTAACGCAAACCCGCACCTTCTGGAAAATGAGTATGGTAAAATCAAATTAAGTTTCACAATGCGCCAAAAACCCTTTTGAAAATCTCCGGGTTCCATGTGGGGAACAGGAATTAACCGCAAATATTGATATAAGTACTGTGATAAACGGGAAATTTTAAAAATTGTACCTTTTGAAAGAAGAATGATTTTATATAAATATGTATAATGTACTCGGTTTGTTATTATTTCAAAAAATTTACCAACATTCCTAAAATTTATTCTTATTAATTTATTATTAATTAATTTTATTAATAACAATGTATTAATATCGAAAATTGTTATTCATAGTTTTATTTACTTCAAAAAATTTTTATTATTATCTCGGATCCACCAGCTTTCCCCCGCGCACGCCTATGCTTATGAGTCAAAACTCTAGTGCGTAAATTGAAAAAGTAGAGCAGAAGGTGTTCTCTGTGGTATCAGAGACGTTCCTCCATCCTTATTATTAACCACCCAGTACTGCCCTCCATTGATTGTTTTTTCGTCACGCGCATCCGCCGGAAGCACGGGGACTAAAGAGTTAAGGGCGGTGGAGGCGTTTTAAATTGTTTGGGTGGTTCAAATTTCCCTTGATTGTAAGTGTTATTGTTAGTATAAACGTTATTATATTTATTAATAGTTGTAAAAAGAGCTGAGTGTTAATATTCTTGTTGTAGTTGTTGTTATTGTTTACGTTGAGACATGAGGGACGTTTCTGACAACAGCTCCCCTTTGAAAAAGTGTATAAGTCCTTCAATAAGAATACGATGGTGGATATTACAACCGCCTCCGACATGCTAGTCATTGAAAGTCTGAATTTCGTAATCGACTTCTTTGCTGCCTAAATTTAAAAGGGCAAATGGTGGTGTCAGGAAGAAACTCTCTTTGTTGTATCGGGGATTCCTGATTGCTTGATGTTGAATTCTAAAAATGTACAGTATCGTTAGTTTTTGAAAACAATTAAATAAAGCCATCATCATTACTATATTTTTTTTTTATCAAAGGTGAGTCTATGATTGCTTAATTACGATACCCTGATTGTCTTAAATGATAGTTTATTAACATAAATCTTAAAAATTTGGAAGTTTAGAAGGGAAAAAGATCTCTGTAAGTAGTAGGTTCTACAGTCTAGATACTCTATGGATAAACAAACAAACAAAAAGAATTCGAGAACTCTCCAGATAAATTCCCACTATAAAAACCAAAAAAATTTTAAAAAAAAACAAATTTTTTTTTTTAAAAATATTTTTATCAAAATCTTCGGCTGGAAACTCGGGAAAAGTAATTTGTTTCAACAAATGGAGCTCCAGGTTACAAAGCTCGTGTTGTCGTTGAATTTCTCCACAATACATATAGAGCTAACTGGATTGGGACAAATGGTCTTGTTAGGTGTCCAGCAAGATTACCAGACTCAGAACCACTAGATTTTTTATTGCCTCATTAAAGGAAAAAGTAATAATATTTCTATTAAACATAGAAAATGTTTTGCGAAAAAATGTGGAATAAATGACATCTATGTATTTAGCAGAATGGTAGTCATTTCGAATATTGAAATTGCTTGTGAACTTCGGCAATTTTTATTTTTTTTATTGTTAAAATGATAATATAAGTATTAAGAAATGTAGTTTTTTTGCCTTATTGTCAAATAAAAAATAATGACTGATTTTCCGACGTCAGAGAAGGTTGCTTTTGTGGTAGATGGATAGAATTTTGAAAAGTAATATTGGCCAGTAAAAGTTTTAAGCTTCTAAGTTCAACCGCTTTTTCACAGCAGTTAATCGAAACGAAAATTTTACACTTTCAAAATTAACAAATCTTAAAAATAGTTAAATCTTTATTTTTTTACTTTCATTAAATATATATATATATATATATATATATATATATATATATATATATATATATATATATATATATATATATATTTATATATTAAAAAAATTTTTAAAAACCATTATTAATATATAATAATATATAATAATATTTTTTAAAATTTATTATATATATATATATATATATATATATATATATATATATATATATATATATATATATATATATATATATATATATATATATATATATATATATATAATAATCAAAATCATGAAGCGCCAGTACTAGAAACATTCCTTACTGTACTTACGTTAAATCAAACAAGTCCTTGTATTTAAAATTAGCTTAAATGCAAAAGCCCGTGGGAAAACACACACAGAAAACGTGGATATGACATAGGTGCATCTTTTAATTTCTTCGATATTTTCCTTAGTTTTTTGCTTGTAGTCCTCATACATGATTGTTTCCAATACAGTTTTTTCTCTGATATACATGTAGTCCTGTTTTGTTACATAGTCCTTCAGGATAATTTCTTCTGCAAAATCAACCTAAAATCAAGAGTTTTAGCAAAAAAAAAATTGTTAAAACACGAGGGCGGTGTAATATGTCCTCGACATTGACCAACTTTTGTGCAAGTGATTTTGATGAACAGTTTTTAAAACCAAGATTGTTTAGGTCAAAAATTTTCCAGATCACCCTTGTAAAAGCGTATCTAGACCTTTGTAAATGCGTATGTTAAACTATACCTCCAATTTCGGCATTCCAATCTCTTCATACAAACTTTTTCCATCGCCAGTTGATAACGTCCTAGACGTAGTAATTTCTTCGACAATTCCATTACCTTTGTTGGTAAGCCACTGGTACTTCTGCTTCCCTATATCTTTTGGTTCGGTAATGGGTAGGGTAAATTGAGAAAGTGTCAGAAAAGCTGTCAAATTAGCTGTATAGAAAGCAGTAAGAATAGTAATAAAAATCCACCAAGTAGAAAAAAGTAGACGCGACGAATCAGCTCTTGGATTCAAAGTTGAACCCTGTTTTAAAAGAGCGCCATAAACGAACCACATACAGGCCGGCAAGGAGAAAACGTCATCTGCGTCTTCCTTACACATTCTGGCTCTTAAAAGTACAATAAGCCACAAGATAGGGCCTACTACAAGTAGTGAGATTATTATCAGAGTCCATACTACTGATGTGAAAGGTGCCAAGAGTCCAGAACCTAAAAAAATATTTTACTTTAGTTTTACAAGCATTAAAATAAGGCGGCAAAGATAAAGAATAAAGTTAGAATTAAGTACAGGGTGCTTTGCTTTTAATTATTCCAGTGATGTAAAGGGTTTATTCTATTTTACCTTTTGTTTTAATTTGATAAAAAACAAAATTAGGGTTAATTGGGGTTTTTTTTTGTTAGTTTTTTGATTTTGTAAACCTTGCCTTTGGGGGTAATGGGAAATTTTTCCCGATAACCACCAAAGGGGTTGTTAAAAGGCATTTTGAAAACAAATAAGGAGAAATTTTTGATATTCTTGGAAAAAACCAAACCCCCCCAAGGGGAAACCAAAGGGAAAAGCAAATAAGAAAAAGGGGGAAATTGGGACTGAAATAAAAAGGCAGGCAGAAAAGCCAAAAGGCCCCCAAAAATTAAGATTAAATTATTTGGGATTTTTGATAATTTTTTAAAATTCATTTACAAAACTAGGATCAGATAAACCCTTTCCACAAACACCAAGGCAAAGGTAGGCGAAAGTGTTCATTTAATGTTTTTTGTCAAAACTTGTTACATCTCTGCTGAACCACAACCGCAAGCGGCAGAAAGCAAGTTATGCAGGTGCCGTCATCAGTAGAAAGAAACAAATATGGTTTGTAAGGCTACAAAGTACATAAAGAAGCCTGTGTCATGTTTAGGCAACCAAAGACAATTAAAACAGCATGAAGCAACCTTAATTCTTCTACCAAAGTTGCACAAAAAAAAAATCTACCCAGCTCTATTCTAAAATAATCCAATCTAATCTAAGTTATTCGGACAATAAATAATGCACTCCTTTCCGCGGATTTTTAAAATATTTTATTATCTCTGTCACCTGTTGCGGATTCCTTGGGCCGTTTCATTAAAACCACCCACTGAGCTGTATCTAAACCTCTTGAATAGGCGACTACATCCGTGTATTGCAATGGTAAAAAAGCAGCTGCTATATCCACATTCTTAAAACAGAAAAGTAAATAATATTAAACATTTTAATTGTTGATATTTTCACAATCTATAAAGCTATAATTTACATTTATAAATAAATTTACAATAACTTATGAAGCTACGTCTTGCATTTGTAGATAGTTTCACAATTTATTAAGCTATGATTTGCACTTATGGATAATTTCACAATCTAAAACGGTATGATTTACATTTGTGTATAATTTCAAAATTTATTTAGATACGATTTTTATTTGTAGATGATTTAAAATTTATAAGGCTGTGATTTACATTCTTGGATAATTTTATAATATTTATGGTTACAATTTTTAATCGTCTAAAACGCTGATATGCATTTGTAGATAATTATAAAGCTTTTATTTGCATTTGTAAATAATTTTACAATTTATTAAACTATGATTTGCATTTATAGATAATTTCACAATTTATTAGGCTTTGATTTGCAACTTTTTGAACGTGTCATTTTGATAGCCAAGAAAGCCATTATGCGTGTAGTTTACCGTAGGAAGTGTATCGTATTACCTTATTAAGTAGCATATTTTTAACACCTCCTGTACCATCGGCAAGTGGTTCAAATACATCATCATCTGGTTTTACTAACGTATATTTAAAACCATATTCTTTTTGCAAAATGTGGATTATATCGAAAGCTACACCTGTTCCAATAAGAGTGTTGTTATCGGCGGTTGTATAGCCACTAAGAGGTCCATTCTAAAAAAATTGTCAATTATTTGTAAAAATTAATACATTTTCGTGTATTTTTATGTTCCATGTCTTGCACTTTAGAAATTAAAAGCTAGAAAATCCTAAATCCACCGCAGCACGTGTATACTGACATACTAAACTTAATTATATTTATACTTATACTAATGCTAAGGTATACACGATATTTTTAAAAACATCTTTGGAAGGTCCGTCTTAATTGATTAAAATTGAATTTACTAAATGAGTGGAAAATTATTACTTCAATTTTATTTTCGTATGTCAAAGCATTGAAAACAGTCTGGTAAGTTTTATCGAAAAGTGTTAATAAAAGTCAAATAAGAAAACACTAAAAAACAAAAATGTTTGTTTTAGTAAAGCTAAGGATCGCATTAGTCGTTAAAAGAAAATGTCTATCGTAAAGTGGATAGTAGACTGTAAATGATTTATAAAGGGTTTTTGCAGTCTAAAACTGTACACAGGTTATTCACTTTTTCAAAATAAGTAGGATTGAAAAGTTCTGTAAATCTGGGATGGTATATACAGTGCATCACATAAGATTCATTTTTTTCTTAATGGCTTTATTCGAAATTTAAATATAAGTTAACCAAAAAAAGGTAGTAACGTATCTAACAAACTTTATTTTTAAAGCAATTTTAAAAGTTGCGTTGGTTCTGAAAATATCAAAAATAGTTGCTGCCCCTATGCACAATTTCAGGTGCATAAGATAATTTTGATTTTTTGTCTTTTTGTAAATTGCACCACTGTTGTCAAATATGACTCCAAGCAATTTACATAAAACTTCTTAGTTTTAACAATGCTTTATGCCTGACATATATCCTTTAAAGTAGCGCCATAATAAACATGTGTTTTTACAAAATCCATAATGGGCTATTAAAATTTGGTCACATGTGATGCAAGGTTTATTTATTTTTAATCCTGTATAGGCTAATTTTATAAAAAAAATATTTTTAAAAACATAGTTTTTATCTAAAAGTATAACATTATACGAGTAATCAAGACAAAGAAGTCCATCACTAAATCCTTCATTAAATGAAAAATAAATTTTAAATGCGTTTTAATTTTATTTATTAATTTTTTGTTAGAAAATTTGATTCTTTTTAATTAAACAAAAAAAAATGGACAAAAAGTCAAAATTATCTTATACACCCGAAATTGTTTATATAGGCAAAAAATACATGCTATTAATCAATAAGTACATAAACGGGCTTTGTTTTTATCAAGAAACTTATTATATATTTTTACCCTACTTAATGTCCATGAAAAGTAGGGCTTTTCTACTTTAGACCACGACCTAGGTTTACAGTAATCTATCAGAGAGAAACCTGACTTAAAATTATACTGAACACTGTTTTAGATTTCCCGATAAACATGACATGTTGCTGTAATCAGCGTATTGGGACAGGTATTTAATTTTGCTTCGTTTAACTTGTTCTTGTTCAAAAAAAAATATTTTACAATTCCGGTTTCTGTTTTGAAATAAAATCCGAACAAAAAGCGTGTAATGTTATTAAAATTAAAATGAAAAATTGTTTAGATTTGAAATCCCTGATGTCAACTTTAGCATATTATATTGCTGTAAATAGAAACTTGTTATTTAACCCGATGTAAAATACCACTTTCTATTTAATGAAACCCTGAACATTTTTACAGCTAGTCACAGAGAGCTTTGAATTTTTTTTGTCGCCAAACAATATAGCAAAAAATTTATCTTTAGCTATAATTTTTTAAGCACTTGCACCAGTAACAGACTAAAAGGGTTTAACTTCTTTATTAAAGGTAGTTCACTGGTAAGTATTTCCTTTTAGTAAGTAGAGTTCTGCCCGTCCACAAGTCAAATCGAGATTGGGATAAACATTTTTTATCTTCGTCTCCTCCATGCCATCCGTACCGAACTCGCCCATTTCTCTCTAACAAACATGGATTGTTGAACGGGTCGGGATTCCCTTAACTAGTATTTTAGTTTAATTCGTGATGCAGTATTTTAAATAGACCACAAATTTAGCGCTGTTCCAAATTAGATCGAATACGCTTAACCAAAGTTTAGAGGTTCTCAATGCTTAAAAATATTATCTTTGTAGGACTATACAGAGGTCTGTTCGTTATTCAGAAATTTTGACCACTTTTTGACTCATTACTAATTTAGTTTCTTAGTCTGTTTTGACCTCTAACTTTAATTTCTTAAAAAGTAACGGAAATTCATATCGATTAAGTAACAAACCGTTCAATAGAAATAAGTGTAACACTGTTCCTTAATAACAAACAGACCTACGTAAACTTTCAAAAATCAATATCTTTAAAAAAGATAAAGCGTTTAACGAGTGAACTATCTTAAAAAAATCTAAAAACTTTAAATTTTTGACAAAATTTCGGACATTTTAAATTTAATTTAAAATGCCCTTTTTTATGTTCTTGAGTATAGTGTACTACAAAAACCCTATCTTTCCTAAAATGTTGTCTGTTTCTTCCAAGCTAATACTACTTACATTGAGCGTTGTAATGATAAGTGTTTCATTTTTTAGTTCCTCTTTAAGACGATTGTAATACTGAGTAAATGGGTTGTATTGTGGATCTAAAAAAAAATAGTAAAGCTAACTTTTTAAAAGAAAACTTTTTTAATGTTTAGTAACGTACCGTGGGTGTCTTAACTGAGGTAAAAGGCAGTTCATTAATACGAGACATAAAGATTTGGTGGTTTGGAGTAAAAGAAAAGACTTTCGCAGGCTTACGAACAATATAAAAACTTTTAAACCTTTCTAAATTGAAAAGGGAGTGGAGTGATACTTCTGGCTGTATTGTGAGCTGCTTGAATTGGCTAATTCTTTGAAGCAGAAACGGTAAAGCTCCCTTTAAAAGAGCGATAGATCCTCCAGAGCTTTACAGTAGACAAAAAAGGAAGCTTTTTGTAAAAGTAGTGTGATTATTAAGAAAAACGGCTGTTCTTGGGATGAAATCCAACATTTTAGGTGTTGCGAAAGATATAATTTTCCTGAGATGGGAACAATACTTTGGGTAAAGTCTAATTTGGGATATATACAGATTATACAGATTAAAAAAAAAATACTAAGGATGGCTATTTGGATATTAGTATTTAAGGTTAAGTTCTGTTGTGCAGAACTTGGCTGCTCACAAGTAAAAGGATGAGTATTGCCAGACTAGAGTTTTTGGGTATTAAAATGAAAAGATTTTTGGTCCTTTGAAAGGGATATCTAAGAGATTGGCTTTAACAAACTGAGATTCTTTCTTGGGGATAGGTTGCACACAGGCGGCCTTTCATTTACTCAAAAAACTACCCTTGTTTATAGAAAATCCGAAAGGGGGAGGGTTAGTACAGGTTTAAGTTCCCAAGCACCGTTTTTTTTAGGATGACTGGTATGTCATCTGGAGCAAAGGATATTTTGGTGTTAGGAAAAGAAAAGATACGCTCAATCTCAAATTTTATAAACCTAATTTTCTTAGAAGTGTATTTTGTATAGAGACAAACATTTTGAAAAAACAACTTTTTCAGTATTTTAACATAATAACCTTATAGAGCTTTAATAATTAAAGATCTTTCTTAAATATGTTGTAAAACTATTTGTTAAAATCAAACATTATTATTTCTATAATTAACACAGACCCACAAAAAAAAATGGTGTCATCTGGGTGGAATAGGTTTTCTGGAAGAATTTTTTGAACGAACGGTTAAAATTGGGGTCAAACAGCAAATAATCGGAAAAAGCGTAATTTGAGATATTATTGATTATTTTTTAATTTAAAACGTAAATATCTTAAAAACTATGAAAGATACATAAAACTTTATATAACATAAACAATGTATTTTTAAAAGGTCTTTAATTTAAGTTGAATAACCTTTTGTTTAAATGCAATATTTTTCGAGTTATAATCAAAAAACCGATTATTCAGGATTTTTTCAAGGTATACGTCTGGAAAAAATTGAAAATTATTTTTTTATTTTTGGATTTCTTCTGCAAATTTTAGGTGACTTAGGATTCAAATGAGTAAAATAAATGATTTATAATAAAAAAAAACAAAAATCACATTAATAAAAATTATATCCTATTTTGAACTGAAATTTTTTGTGAAAATTACATTTTTGTTTATATCTCCTTTATTATTTATCTTACCAAAAATATGTATTTAGCTTTTTTAAAGACAATTTACAAAGCTCTCTTTTTTATTTTATAAAATTTTTGTATCTCTTATAGTTTTTATAATCGTAGTCCAAACATTTTTTAGTAGCAGGTTTCTGCCGTTAAATGTACCATGTCGGTTTTTTGGGGTCTTCTCGATTTTTTGCTGTGTGACCCCAAATTTTGACTCTAGATTCGTGTTCAGAGGAAAAAAATAGGTCAGAAAGTTCTAGTCCTATACCCAGCACAAATCTTTTTTGTGAACATCTGTAATTAAGAAGTAGGTACTTTACCAGATAAAATTTTAATGTTTTTATTTTTTACTTGTAAGAACTTCATCTTGTATCAAAAAGGCACAAAATTATACTTACTCCCTTCATCACAAGTTGAATTAAAACATAATGCTGCTATTCCGGTTAAAACAACTTCTGCTAATCCCATAATAATTTCTTAGTTTAACCACCTTTGAGTTTTGTTTTTTAGCGCGAAATCGCATTTTTAAAAATTTTAAAACTTTTTAATACCCCTCGTTCGCGACGCTACGGCTATTGCACCAACTGATCTGGCGAGCTGATGACGTGCCGACTGCGGAGCTCAAACATTTTTCACACGAAGGTGTCATCATTTGTTTCAATTGTTTCGTTTACCAACGCTTAAGGTCACGGTGTTGCCAAATTGACAATATTTTCCTACGATTTACGAAGCTGCTAATTTTTTTATTTTTTTTTTTAATTACATCAAAATATAAATTGTTTTTTAATTAACAAATTTTTATAAATGGTGATAAAATTTTTAATTTTTTTTTATGATTTTTCCAAATTTTGTTTAAATGTTTAATGACAATTATCCCAGTGGGGAGTCTCTAACAAAATAAATTCATTAAATCAAAAAAAATTTTTTAAAGAAAAATGGGCCCGTAGTTTTTTAAGTCGAGATCCTTTTTGTGAAAGAAATATTTATCAACTTGTGCCAAATTTCAGATATGTCGTAATCAACATTTTTTAAAAATTTGGGAAACCCCCAGTTTTTAGGAGTATTTTTAAGGTACTTTAGAATGTAAAAAACTGCAGGCGTGACATATTGAGAGCACCACTCTTCTCAGGAATGTCCTGACCTGTGACAGACTGGGAATGCCCTCGGACATAATGCCTACAGCAACCAATTACAACCAGCCCTACAGTGTAGTCTACCCACAAAGGGAGGACTGGAGTCAAAAACGACCGACCTGCTCGGGCTGACATCTGTTGGTACACCGATGGCTCCAAAACCAAGGACGGTGTTGGATCTGGAATATATGGACAAAGCCGAGGGCAGATTTTTCCCCTTCAGCCTGGGCACCCCGAAACCATATTTCAAGCGGAGGTATTGGCTATTGAGATGTGGGGCTAGATCTTGGTTGATCGGCACTGCACGTAAGAAAATTTAAAAATTTACCGATAGTCAAGCAGCTCTTAAGCTCTTGAATCCAGCCGGTGCAATTCGAAAACCGTCTGGAACTGCAAGGATGCGCTGACCAAATTTGGTCAAAACAATAAGGTTACACTACTGTGGATACCTGGACCACCGGCCTAGGGGGTTAATGAATCCGCAGCCCTCCTTGCCAAAAGGGGGAAACAAAATTCACAGGGCCGGAACCGGTCATCGGTATTTTTTATGGAATGGCCAAGCAGTTCATATCAGCTTGGACACAAAGAAAATCTTCGGTACTGGCATCCGGACTTCCGGGTCTCAGACTCTCGAAGCCTTCATAAGCCCACCGAACCAACAATGTACTGTCAAACACTGGAGCAATCAAAGGTACACCTTAAAACTCTAGTGGGACTGTACACGGAACACTACAGATTGAAATACTGATAAAGTATGCAGTGGGAGAAATATAAAGGTGTGAGCCACAATAGACGATCGGTCGCGGTGGAAGGGTGTTATCCACTCACTTTAAACCACCTACCACCTATACTTTAGAATTTTCAAAAAGGATTTTTCGTTTTCACATCCCGGGAAAAAACCTTTTTTTTTTAAAAAACCGAAAAAATTAAAAAAAACTTTGTCAAAGTTTTTTTTAAAAATTTTTTTTGTTTAAAAAATTAAAGTTAAAAAAATTTACATTACAAAAGATGCCCCCAAAATTTTTTTTTTGTGTAAAGTTTACTTTTTTTTTTTTAAATGGCCGAGGCGAAGCCAGGTATTTAAAACCTCGAACAGTTGAAAGGCCTTTCGCATGTGTAATTTTTATATTTTTTTGCTACTGTTCTATGTATCGCATAATTTAATAATCATTAACATCATGTTTTAATAGAAATATCAAAATTTTGAAATTTTACCTGTTAAAAAAATTTAAACCCCTACAAACATTGTCTGTCATCAGCACTTGTCAGATTTTGAATTATTGTTAATTTAGTATAAATCATTTTCCCCTTTTAAAATGTTAAATGAATATAAAATGGCATCCAAAAAAAGGGAGCTGACCGCGTGTTCTCACTTCTGCCAGACAAACTAAAGAGAGGTACCATCAAAAATATAAATCGTTTTCTGAATGGCTTGCCCACAAAAAATGTGGGGCGGATGACGAGAATGTGATGTTGGCGTATTTTTTAAGAATCCGAGTCTTTATCACCCAACCCTCTGGTCTGTATATTCCATGCTCAAGTTAAAAATTTCCGTAAACAAAAAAAATTTCGGGTTCAAGAAACTAGTTGCTTTTATTAAAAGGAAAAACGATGGTTATGAGGCAAAAAAATCAAAATTTTTAAAAAGAAGAAAACAAAAAAATTTTTTTTCTTAACGCCTGATCAAAGTTACTTAGCAATGAAAGTAATAGCCATTATGGGAGTGGCTGGGGCATGCCGGACAGACGAAATATACAGAATAAAGGGTAAGTGATGTAGAAATAAGAAATGACGTGGCTATAGTAAAAATAGTGGGGTCTAAAAATAAATTTAAAAACTTTGTAGTAACCAACGATGAAGGCTCAGTTCCTTATGTCAGATTTCTACAGGAATATTTTAAAAAGCTGAGACCAAGGAATGCTCTAGATGAGCGTTTATTGTATCGTTATGAAAAGGGTAAATGTGTTAATAAAAAAGTAATTGGAAAGCACACTATTTCAAATGTACCTAAAGAAATTGCAAAGTTTTTGAAGCTTGAAAAAACATCAGTAGATACACTGGCCATTCTTTAAGAAGAACGTAAAAAAAAGTTCCTTGCCAATGCTTCGGATGTCGATTTTTTTGGATTTAAAAAAGGCCCTGGGTTGGAAGTCTTCTTCTGTTGCGGAGGATATATTGCTGAATCTATAGAAAAAAAGGTGAAAATTTCAAAGAAGATTTACACGAAATTCCTACCAATATTTCCTCTAATGAAGTAAAGTGAAAAATATGAATATTACGTAGTTAAGGTGATAACGATACAACAAAAAATTTTAAAAAAATGTTAATTCAAGTATTATTCCTCAATTTCT
Source organism: Listronotus oregonensis (assembly GCA_019359885.1). Lineage (NCBI taxonomy): Eukaryota > Metazoa > Arthropoda > Insecta > Coleoptera > Curculionidae > Listronotus > Listronotus oregonensis. The sequence continues at coordinate 22,175 of JAHBCN010006706.1, forward strand.
TTTGCTAATTGCCAAATTGGGCGCTAAAATTACTTTCGTAGCTAGCAGCAACAGCACCAGAAAACCCGAAGGTTCTCTTTCGTTTCATTCGTTGTTTGACACAAAGTTTTCTTATTTATACAGTAGTAGAAAAACCTTTTTATTCGCAATGATATTTTACGTTATCAGTAAAAAAAGGAAGCTGATCTTTTAACATGGTCTCCAGGATCCGATTTATTCTTAGAGTATGGTGACTTTGCAGACTATTATATTTTTTTTTTCCATTCGTCGTTCCAAGTTGTAGTAGAAAACGAGTATTATCATGGCAACACCGCTTTTTCTTGTTAATAATGACCGGAAATTAAAATAATTACGTAATTGAATAAACCCAGATAATCTTTGATAAGCGTTTTATTTTTAAAAAAGGGATGTTCTTATGCGATCTTTATTACATTGGTTTAAAAGGTATATGACGATATAATTTTAAGGGGTTTTTTACGCCACGAATAATAGAATTTAAAAATTTTTTTTAGAAATTTAAAAATTTTACCAACAAACCCCCAGTACAATCTTTAAAAAAAACAAAAAAGATCGCTTGTTTAGTGTAAAGTTTAAAGCGGTTTTTTAAATTTTTTGCCAAATTCATATGGATATCGAAGATACAAGATGTAAAATAAAATAAAACCCACTGCTTTAAAAAAAAAACACATTTGACAGCGCCCGCCTTTAACGCGTTTAAAAAACATTTTATAAATAATTATTTCCCCCGAATATTAGCTTTTTTTAAATTTAAAACTATCGTTTTAATTTTTTTAAAAATTGTTAATCTTAACGGTTTCTTTTAGTTTTTTCTGCCAAAAATACCAATAAGAAATTTCAAAAAAGTTTTGTTTGTTTCAAATTTTTAACAAAAAAATTTTTTTTATCTCAATTAAAATTGCAATGAAATTATTTTTACATTAAATGAAAAAATAATTATTTATATATATATATATATATATATATATATATATATATATATATATATATATATATATATATATATATATATATATATATATATATATATATATATATATATATATATATATATATATATATATATATATATATATAATAAAATTTATTTTTTAAATTTTTTTTTTTTTACGTTCCATGCAACTTTTTTTAAAAGTATTTTTAAATAGAACACCCCTTTTAATTTACCATCATTAAATATCTTTTAAAGATCTTAAAAAAACACAAATTTAATAGGTTTATCTTTAATAGTTTCTAAAATATGGGCATACAAATCTAAAAAAAAAATTTTTTTAAATTTTCATTTATCTACATCTATGAAAAGCAGTAACTTTTATGATTACAACTGACAGCTGTATATATAAAAAAAAATAAAAAAAAATTGGACGACCATATTCTCGAATCTTTTAAAGATAGACCTAGCAAATGTGGTATTTTTTAAAACACTCCAAAAAATCTTTTTTGTCAAACAATGGGAATTTTCGAAAATTTTTAAGGGTGGAATAATGTAAAAAATTATATGGTCATATATTTTTTTTAATCTATAGTTAATATGAGATATGTAAGGACAATAAATAGGCAGTCATATAATTACAATAAATGGACAATCATACAACAAACAATTGTGTAATTAAAGTAATTTAAAATACTTGGGTTGTTTTTTGTTTAAAAAAACATATATATATATATATATATATATATATATATATATATATATATATATATATATATATATATATATATATATATATATATATATATATATATATATATATATATATATATATATATATATATATATATATATATATATTATTATCTCTTTAAAGTTAAAATAGCTGAACCCATTTGTAAAAATTAAAAAGACAGGGTTTGAGAACTGATAACTAAAAATGCCAAATGTATTGGAAAAATACTTTTTTTTTTAAATGTTAGACAATGTTATGCTTTCAATAACACTAAAATTTTGGACTTCCTATGTCTTTTTTTGTTAATTGATACACAACGTTTTGGTCAGTGATGCATCTTCATCTGTTTTCAAGTGATAAATAAAAACTATTCTTAAAAGCTAGGACTTATATACTATCCGTGGTTCAGCTTAACCGACTTTTCACGGTTCGGCAACGGCTGTCAGATATTCGGAATATCGATACTAGACTTGCTAAATACATTTTTCTTGTTTACAATTATTACAGCTTCTTTTAAAAAAATTTTCTTCCAGTGGGTTTTATGAATAATTTTTGCTTCCGACCATTGTATGCGGTGTTGTTTTGACCATGCATGTTCGGCAATCCCTGATTTCGACATTTCACCTCGTTTCGTATTTTTTTCTGTTGTCCAAGATTTTAGTGTTATTAAGGAAAATACGTACTCAAAACAAAAACTCATTTTATATAGGTTTCAGGAATTATATTTCTCCTGTATATTAACCCAACAACAATTTATTCCGCATTAGCTGACCTTCAATTTTATTTATCCATCATTACCGACACAAAATTTATATGTTTAACTTCGACATTCAAACAAAGAAATATTATTTTAGCCTTTGTTTTGATTCCCGCATTTTTAACGATTCTTAAATAAAAACATCAAAGAAAAATTAAATTATCGTTGTCCCTAAAAGAAAACTTAATGGTGACTAAATTTGTTCGTTGTGTACAAAATAATCATTAAGTTTACAATTTAATTTTTTAACAGTACAAAGGTCATCAAAAATATTAAAGGGCACTAATATTATCATGAAACACTTATGTTTTTGACGGTTCGTCAACAATGTAGGTGCCACTATAGTCTTTTCTAGAAAAGACAGTAGTGGTACCTACAATAAAAAAATATTTTACAAAGGGAGAGTTCAGTTATTCTCAGAACCAAACAAATGACTCTAGCCTCAAATTCCGTTTTGCGATTTTTAAAATAGTGTATTGAGATTTGATTTTTGCAGACAACTCTAAACCACCGGTACTGCAATAAAATCAACATAATTTTAATATAAAATATATTTCATAAGCAGATGGGTGCAAATTACAATATCCACCTGTCTGTTCATACCCACCGCTGTGTTCGCACATCGTTGTCGTGGTTGGGCCCAGTAGGATCTTTTGGAAAATGCGCTAGAGGTGCTGGTTATCGGCAACTCTTATTGCCACCGTATGGAACGGGATCCGAAGCTAAGACGAACACAAGGCTTAACCCAAGGTGTAGCATACCGTGCTGATAAGTGAATGACATCCTGTGCCTTAAACAAGCCGTACTAATGCAGGGCTCTGTCGTTGTGTACTTTTACTTTCCTAGCTCCAAACAGAAAGCGGACAGAACCGCTTTCATCGGAAAAAAGTGACAAGGTGTGCTGACCGAAACGGATAAATCCGTTTTAAGAGGTGCAGGTCACAAGCAGACCAAGGTGCGCCGACCGAAAGGGTGAATCTGTTTCGAAAGGTGCCTGAAGTCACCAGCGCCTGTTTCACGGGGAAGGGCTAATACATCCCTAACAAACAGGTGCTTAGGAATGGCTCTGAATCCAAACAGAAGGCGGACAGAACCGCTTTTATAGGGAAAACGGTTCCCTGGCTTTACACAGAAAGTGGATAGGACCGTTTTCATAGGGTAAGGCCGAAGATGTGGCCTCATAAGGAACATGTGGTTCCTGTCCTAGTAGCTACCCACGTCACTAGACCGGGAGAGGAGGGCATGACGGATCTAATCATCTGCTCGTCATACTCTCCAGGAGACAGGGACACCAGAACACATCAGAACACATATTGTGCTCGTGTCCGAGTAGCGACACGAGTAAGAGGAGATGTAAGAACTCTCTCCCAATCTGCTATCGGATTCATTAGAAGTCTGATCCTATTGGGAGAAATATAAAAAAGGTGTGAGCCACAATAGACCGAGCGGTCGCAGTGGAGGGCGTAAAAAGTCCACTGACTTTAAACCTAACCTAACGTAACCTGTCTGTTCATACCTCAACTTTAACCCAATGGTTATGACCAGAAAAATTTAGGCAACCTAACGTTTCCATACTCTTTAGGCTTAATTGACAATATTTTTCTGGCAGAACGGTTTATACAAGGAACTATGTTGAGGAGTTCAAAAAAATTAAATACAAACAGTTAACAGATCAAAAGAAATGTTTACCACTAGAAAAACGTTGTTTATAGTTTTTCTTTAATACCAGAAAAACATGAAATCTAGTAGCTCAATTTTAAGAAATTTATATTTATTTTAATATTTTTTTAAATTTGACACTCTCTATCTGCATAACGAAGCAATTTAAGATGATAAATAATGAGTTTGCCCAAGTTGATTTATTTCAACATTAAAAATATGTTATAAAAGCTGTTTCTTTGTCTTTTTTTGCCCTTTTTTAGCATGTTATAGCAACCAGGAATATCAAACAAGTATCAAATTACTTGTTATTAAAAACCATTATTTGATCATTATTTTTGTTTTTTGAAAATTATTCCTATTTGGGGTTAAAATTTCCCGACAAAGAAAAATCATATTATCGTTTTTTCTATCATATATATTTTAGTAAAGCAAAATTAAGTACTTTTGTGATAAATGAGGATTTATAAAGGTTACAAATGCACCCTTAAGCCCTTTCAAGGGGTGAATTGATCCCCAAAATTTAAAAAATAAATCACACATTTAAAAAATTTCTGAAAAAAAATATGTTGTATTTGTTTTAAGTCATAAAAACTATGAAACAATTATTTCTTGTAAGTTTTGATTTAAAAAAACTTCTATTAAAAAAAGTTACGTTAATTTTTTTACATGAAAAAAAACTTGCGTTTCTTTTTTTACATAAAAGACTCATGATGATACCTCATCCTAGCCATTTTACTTCATTTTAGTTACTACTTTCCCCAACCAAAAAATTTAAGAAAAGTATAAATTTTGCTCTAATATGAAAAAAAAAACGATAATTTTTGTGTTCATATTCATTATTAGCTATTTATGTATCAAGGGCGTTACTGGGACTATAATGCCCTGAAAGTAGATTTCGACCTGATGGGCATTATAGTCCAGTAAAACCCGTGGTGCATACAATGCTTTATGTTTTACCCAAAAAAGAGTTTTTCAATGACTAATTACATTATTTATTCGCAATTTAAAAAATAAGTTGCACCTGTACCTGTATACGTAAGTAGATAATGACTGGTGTTAAGTTTGACTTTGATGTTTCTGTCAGTTAGTCAGTTGCCATTTTTTTAACGATTTGCTCAAAATGGAAGAAATACCACAAAATATAAGAGAAAAGGCCATAAAACGACCAAAAATATTTTGCCAGTTAAATCAAGGTAACAGTATGATTGGGAGTATGGCATTTATTTGGAAGATGCGAACGCAATTCTTCAAATAACCAAAAACGTTTTAATGGCATATTTCCAGGAACTGGTAAGTTATTGATTTTATTTTAATACATATGTTTAACAAACTTTATTATTTTTAGTCGGAAAAATACAGTCCGAACTCTCTATGGACCAAGTATTCACCAAAAGGTCTACGTTGATGGTCTATAAAAATATAGACATTTCGCAATACCATCGTCTCATATCTTTTTAAAGTTAGGTAAAAAGCATACGTCCCCAAAGGGTCTAAAGTTTTGGAAGGAGAACAAATAAAAATTTATTAAGAAACCTGATGATATCTACTTGGTACACAAAGTCATATTGGTATGTTTTTTTTGGAGGTTTAAGACGAGATGAGTTGTTCAAAATGACCATTGATGACATTGAAGATAGAAGAACAGTCTTGGTTTTTTTAGAAACTAAAACTTCAAAGGGGTTCTATCATTAAAGGGAAAAATTTGCGCTTTAAATTTAAAAAAAAAGTACACAACTTTAAAAGACCAGCTGGAATAAAGGAGCGAAGATTCTTTTTACCTATAAAAAGGGGTCGATGTACAGTACAACCCTTTGGGAAAAAAATACCATAGGAAGCGTCCCAACATTGATCGAAAAATTTTTTAAAACTGGATAATGAGAAGCTTACACCGGCCACTGTTTGCGTCGCACATCGTCACTTTACTTGTTGAGGCAGGTGCTTCGTTTGAAACGCTAAAACAACATGGGAAATGGAAAAGCTCTTCAGTAGCTGAAGGATATATAGAAAGTATTTCACCCAAAAACAAAGTAGCCAAAATGATTGCCAATTCAGTTAATTGCGGAGTTAATTCCGTATCGACTATTGAAAATTCTTTAATGGACTGTTTTCTATACAAAATGGGGTTGGGGCTACCACCGCTGCTACCATCACCCAAAAAAACCGCCCATTCTATATTGGATCGGGTTACATCCCCGGATTTCAAATTGTAATTTTATTTGGAAATAAAGTTTAATTTTTAGTATTTTTGGCAAAAATTATTTTTTGTATAAACTTGATCTTTGTTTTTGAGAGAAATAAAATTGGATAACAATAAAATTTCCATAAAATTTTTTCCCTTGGGCATTTAGCCGGCATTATTAATGCCCGCTTATAATGCCCCTTATGCAGGTATTATTCTATCTAAAAATTCCCCTTTTTAAGGTATTATAGATCAATAATAGATAGGTAAAACAAAATAATTTATTCCGTTTTTCGGCAATTTACAACCCCTAAATAAGGATGTTCTACAGTTTTGTGGTGGATTAATATTTCAGTATATTTTCTTTGGGTATATTTTCTTAGGACCACTTCGGCTTGGTCCCGGGGTATAACAAACTGAGCCCGCTCAGCCCTATTGACCCCTATAAACTTGCAGATCGCCTGCAACAAAAAAAAAGAAAAAAATCCCCAAAATCAAAAACATTAATCTTCGTTTTGGTGGCAAGTTGGCCAAAACTTGTCCCAAAAAAAGTAAACAAAAGAAAAGTGCATTTATATTATTAAATAAAAATAAATGTGTAGCATCAATATCTGTTAATTTAAATAATACATGGTTACCTATGCTTGCCTCTGAAGTAGTTTCAGGTAAACTTAAAATCAATTATCACAACACCTTTTTTGTCTTTTTGAGAATTATAAATATTCAGTCAAACAACAATATTTATTTATGACCCAAAAATTATAAATTTAAAAAGTCTTTCTAACTTTTTAAAACCAAAATTTTCTAAAACACTTTAATTTTTTTGTTTTCTTTTAATTTTATCTTGAGCAATCCCAAGAAAATATACTTAAACCCTAAATAAAGGGCAGCAAAAATAGAGGATATCATGGAATTTTATATTAACAACCACCCCAGTTTTTAAAACTATTACTTATAGAGATTACCGTTTTGCATAAATGAAAACACATAATTTCATAGGGGGAAAAGCGTTTATTAAAAAAAACCCAAAAATTATCCTCAAAATGCAAATTTCTATATCATGCTGAATCTTTAAAGAAATTTTGTAATGTGTATGACCTCGTGGACCTCGAAACTTCATGAAGGCGTCTTGGCATGAGAATCAAATTGTCCAGCTGGTCTTGGGGTAGGTTGTCCCATAATTGAGGAAATATTCCTATTAGGTCCCGTCTGTTATTAGGCGGGGTTGGTGGGTTTTCCAAAGCTCTTTGAAGCATATCCCATATTTTAATTGGGTTCAGATCTGGTGAAAGTACGGGTAGCCTGGAATGGGTGATGCCTAAATTCTGCAGTGTAGTTCGGACTTCCCCAAAATGCGATGCGGGCCACATTATCGTCAAAAAAATGAAATGTTCCCCATTGCTTCCCAATTGGTTCGACGATACCTCTAATGATGTCACGAGCATAAAGCGTCCCTGTCATATTGTTTTCGCAAACATACAGATGCGTACGGCGTCCTAGAGCGATTCCTCCCCAGACCATAACTTTGCCACCTCTGAAAGGATACACTTCTTGTACATAGCTACGATGTCTAGGTGTTTCACGGCTTCTCCACACTCTTATACGCCTTGGTCACTATGAAAACCAAAACGAGATTCGTCGGTGAAGAACGGAATTCCATTCTACCCTCCAATTTCGTCTTTCACTCCCCTCTAAACCTGTGCTCTATGTCTTTTTAAGTGGCACACCTCGAAATGCTCTACAGCAGATAATCCGATCATATAATCGATTTCTCACTGTTCATACAAGAAGGGACCCCAATTGGTTTGAAGCTGGCGTAAATGTGTTGCAGGGAGAATGGGGTTCTCTAATACTAAGGGTTATGTACCGGTCTTGTTGCTGCGTAGTACCCTCCACGACCCTGTCCGTGCCTCCTGGGGGTTGTTCCATTTCCCGTAACGATTCCACAGCCTACTTATAACACTTTGTGATGTTTCGGCTCGACAACATCCACTTGTCGCAACCCCGCTTGAAGCATTCCAACCGCTCTGTTTGCTTCCACGGATGTTAAATGTCTTAAAGGCATTGAAAAAAAAATAAACCCTTGTTACTGTTGTATTTAATCTATACGACTTCTAAACTAAAACGAGAGAATCTTTCAATTCGACCTGAAAAAAAATATTGTTTACTTGATATTGTGATAACAAAAAATCTTAATTTTTTTACGGCAACAAGATTAACACTAGTTTCCCAACAAAACATAAAGAATTGTCGGTACTAATTTGAATTATGGTATTTCAATATCCCAATTTTGCCGCCAGTGTAAGAGCAATTTTTGAAAATTACCAAAAAAAATAATAATGGTCTTGATTTTAGAAAACGGGTAATTTGACAAATACAAGATATTTTATTTTTTTTTTCCTGGTGTAGTTCCTCCTTGTTCACGTATTTTTCCATATACCATGTATACAAATCAAAAACTATCAGATTTTTTTTTAAATAAATATCTTATAATTGTCCTTAAAGTGTCCTTATAAATAACAGGCTATTTAACTCAACGCGTTTTCTATTTGCTGGGCAATCAAACTATGAACAACAATAAATATTAAATCAACCCAAACTGTGTTTTAGTTATACATATATTTTTTAGATATCAATCGTCGACTTTAAATTTATACATTTTTTTTTTTAAGTGTTTTATTTTCGGTATTGGGGGTACATGTACTTTGTATTAGTAATTATGTCCTTGTTTTTAAATAAAAATTTAAAACAAATGGGCAGTCATATGATAAAAAATTGTGTAATGCTTTTAAATAAAAATTAATGCAAATGTTTAATCATACAACAAAAAATTGTGTTAATGAAGTGGCTATTTGATTTTTTTTTTGCACGGAATCTTCAATATATCCATCGGCCACAGTCGAGGACCGCCAATCTCCGTCGCGCTTTACATTCAATAAATCGCCTTCAGCGTCAACTTATGAAAACACCGTATGCGTTTTCATAAATTTGTCTTAAATTTTTCCAAAAAACACTGCAGTTTCTTCTATTTCTGGATTATTTCGGCAATCAATTTTAAAAACCACTTTTTTAAAATTTGTTGACTCCATTCACTATTTCTTTGGTAACTTAAAGTAGTTTAATTAATTTGATTTAAGCTTGACATAACATCAGCAAAAGAATCCGATATACCAGTATTAACAAGCCAAAAAAAAACTACAGAAAATGCTAAGTTAATAATTTTAGTCAAACAAAATATTGTTTGCAACTGCGACGTAAACCATTTTTTTCGCCCTCACCTCGTTTAACAACTTTCAGCAGCGAGCGTAAAAGTGCTATTTTACGCGCTTGGAACTAAGAAAACTATTATAATTTGAATTGAAGCAAAAATATTTTTTTTATTCGTTTCAATAAAAATGATTTTGTATTCATTTTTAGGAACAACAATTAAATTTATGTAAAATATAAAAAGTCAATATTTTGTCCCATTAGAAAAAAAAAATTTTACGTATTTCTTTTGTTTTAACTTCTTATTTATTGTATTCTTTAAGATACAACTAAAACCACAAATATGACCCTGATCAGTCCTTATTGGATGACCCTGCGTACAGTTTGGGCCCCTTCTCTAGGGACACGACCTTATCTCATAAAATATACAAGTTACAGAAAAAAAATTTCTTTTAAAAGTTTTTAGTTTAATTTATATTTTAACTATTTCCTTTTTTATAAGGGGACTCATTTTTTCGTGGACACCATCCAACTGTCTTAATTTAAATGGGCCACCCTATATATTATTGCATATTTTGATTTATCGTAAAATTCTAGATACATTTCATATATAATTATTATACTTAAATCTTATCTTTTTGACATATTTTAAATTTTATATATCTTATTGAAAGAACCTACTTCAAAGATTTTTATGGCCAGTTGCACCAACACTTTTGCAACACTTAAGTTGTTCTTAAGCATTAACTGCCCCTTAAGTTTTAAATTTTCTTCCCAGCTGAAATTGGGCCTTAATGGTCCCTTAACTTTTAAGTTGAGGATTTTCTATTTAATTGAAGTTGACATTTGAAAATACTTTGTTTATTGTTTATTTATTTTTCTTTTGTTTCAAGTAATTAATTTAATAAAAATAAATTATTAAACGGAGTTTTAAACAATGGGGTTTGGTTGTGACATTTTTAAAAGCGATGTTATTTAGATTTCAAGAAAATAGAAACAGTGAATTTTTTTTACTTACGGCATTTTTAGGTTTATTTACCTTTTTTTTTCTTTTGGGGATTGCTGTTATTTTTAAAAGGAACCGTTTTGACGAGATGGATAATCTTACATTTTTTAAAAGGTTTAAATTAACAGAAAACCACCCGTGCTCAGCTTACTTGAGCAAATCGAAGATGAGCTTTAGTTTAAACTTTAGGTTAAGCTTTTTAAATTTAAGTATTTATTTTATAGAATATTTTAAATTTGTTACATAAAATAAAAGTTTTTTTTAATTATGTATTTTGTTTATATTTCATGACAATAATTGTTTCCTTTCATGGCCGTAAAGAAAACGCCCCTTATCTTTTTCCCCTATTTATAAATTTTACAACAAAAAATCACAAACTAACGACTGATTTTGCATTATATGATATATACAAAATCAGTCATATAATCAGACAATATAATTTATATTGTCTATAAAATAAAAAATTAGTTTTAAGTTTTAATTATTTACAAAAATTCAAGTCAGATTACTGTTATCTTTCAATTACACACAAGCTATAAAGGAAAGATCTAATATCAGTTATTCTGATTATTCGTTTGAAGGCCAACAATAAAAGAAGAACGATGCAACGTTGCCATCTTTCTAAGTAGTCTTAGTTAAGTTGCAATAAAAATCTGATGGTGAAAGGAAAAAAATTTAAGTTACCCTTAATTTTAAAATACTTAGATATTTTTTTGAAGGCCTTAAAAAAAATATTTTGATTATTTTTATTTGTTCAAAAAAAAATTAAAAATAAAATTGCGAAAACTCCAAAACAATTTATTTTTTAAATAAAACCCCCAAATCTGTTATAAAAAAATTTTACCTTTATTTTAAAAATTTAAAAATTTTAGTTTTAAATTTGGGTGGGAAAGGGACTTTTCCAAAATTTTGTATTTTCGAAAATAATTTGGCAATTTATTTTAAAATTTTTCCCATTGAAAAATTGCTATAGTTTTATAATTTTTTTGGCTTTCTAAATTATTAATAGTTGGCCAGCAGCGTTTAAAAAAAGGGCAGAACCCACAAAAAAATTTTTCAAATAAAAATTTGTAAAATTTAGACTTAGTCAAAAATGGGCCGTTATCTGGCGACATTTCTTTACCTTTAAAAAAATTTTGGGTTGAAAAGGGGAAAAAGTTTAAATGCAAAATAAAATTTACCTTTTTCAAATTTTTTAAATTTTTTTCTTTAAAATTTTTAATTTTTTCCCCCAAAGCTTAGAAATTAATTTGGGTTTTTTAGGAGCTGTAAAGGCCAACTATTTAAAAAACAAAAAGCCTTTTTAAGGGAACTTATACCATTTTTGGGGAATAAAAAATAAATTGGGCCAAATTTCGAAAACTCCCAAATTTTTTAGAATAAAACAACCCTAAAACACTTAGGCCCTTTTTTTAAATTCCCCCCAAAAAGATAAAAGAATTAAAATTTAAGGGGTTTTCCCCTTTTAAAAGTTTTTGGCAATTAAAAATTTCATTTTTAACCAAATTGAAGCCCGCAAATTATTTTTAAATTTTTGGAAATTGTTCTTTTTTAAAAAAATGATGAAGATGATAATATGGTATTAAATGGGGATGATGATCAAGGTGACGAAACAACCTGAGATAACGAAGCACCTCCACTACGCTCAGCAATAGTTCAACAGTTTTGATTTTTAGGATAAATAATTAGCGTGAAGAAAAAAAATCAACTTTAATTAATAAAATATTAAGAGAATATGATTTTTACAAAACTAAATATTTAAATATGTGGTACGCTGGTCCTCTCCATAAAAATGTAGTCTCTTAAACTTTTGTGTAAATTCGGATCTTGGAAGGTTTAGTGAGTTTCCAACTGTAAAATCTCTAGTTTGGTCTTTGATTTTGCGTTTCTGGTTTAATTTGCAATAAGTTTTACTTTTTTCCATGCTCCTTCTGTTTTCCTAAAAATGTAAACTGTGTTTTAATTGGCACAAAATTTTCTTATTTAAATGCCATTTTGGATTAGACCTTGATTAGAGAATTAATTTTACCATATTTTGATTTTTAATACAACAAGCAGGCCTTGACAGGAACATTATTTTTATTTGCTGTGTAGTTGAACTATTAGATAATTAGTTAGTGTTTGTTTAATAAATAAAAATACATAAAACATTTTAATTAGTAGTTTCTCACAAACCAAACTGCAAAAGCCATTACTAATAATGTTTTTAAACTGGACTAATAATGTTTTATAAACTTTACCTATGCGGCTGGTTGAGGGTACGCCCGGCCCCGCGTTAATATTTTGGGCTGTTCTGTTGTTTGGTCTTGAGGTGGCGGTTCTGCATCGTCCACTTCGTCCAATGATTCTGGTACCCCGACCTACAATCATGGGGACTCTTTTCTAATATATCTAGCCCAATTTCCCGACCGCCTGTACCCTTTTTCTGGCATTATCCACTTTTCCCTTAAAATAAAAAAGCATATTTTGGAGAAAATATTATGAATCAGGATCTATGATTCTAATTCATTTCGAGCAATTGAAATAATTTCAATAGCAACGACTGAATTTCTTCGAAATCTCAATTAGAATCGGGCCCTGCACTTATAATGATATGCACCGATTTTCTTGGAGATGTCAAAAGCTATGGAATTTGAGAGGAAAACAATATAATATTTTAATTATTGAGAATTGACAGATGGTTACTTGTTAAACATAATATTTTGATTCCAAAAAAAAGCACTTGCCATTAATATTGAAACACCTCCATAAGTTCAACTAAATCATGAGTAACAAAACTAGTACACTACCCTCTTACTCACCATTGTAATTTTTCATATTTTGCCATAGTGTGTCTCTGGCTTGTCCCTCTTCATCTGAAGGCATTAAACCCACTTTTTGCAACTTTTAATTCTTTCCATTTTGCAACTTTGTCTGTTTTTTCAAACGGTCGGAAAAGGCACCGAATAGAATTTCTTTATTTTCTTTAACTTTTTGTAAAAAACGCATTTTCCTCTCAAATATTACTTGTTTGCTAGCCATAGCTACAAATATTATTTCCTTGCAGTCCTTGCACTTCACCACTAACACGAAAACACGTTAAGACATGTTACACCACGAATCGCGTTACCAGATAAAGCAGGTAAATAAATAAATTTCTTGTGGAACAACATAAAATGTAGAATATTTTACTTGTAGCTACAAGTATAGAAATATCTTATGTTATGAGAAATTAGGATCTTGTAGCTATCAATTACTTGTAACTTGTGACTTTTACAATTGAAGATTTGTGTTATAGGCCCCAGGTGTTAATAACACCGTGCGACAATTTTTCAATTTAAACGTCGAAAATGGCCCATTTTGAATTAAAAAAATATCATTTTACATTAAAAAATAAACAGGAATCGGATAATCACATAAAAAAAAATTCCATTTTAAAAATATCAAAATGATCCCTAGCAAATTTATTTGATGTTCAATTATTTTACATGAATCATTTCGTTCGGAAGGAAAAATTATATATGATGGCAATTTCATTTTTTTATAAAAGTACAGGTAAAGTCAAAAAAGCGGCCTGTCTAGTTCTCGTTGGATAACCCTGTAAATTAAAAAAATGTTTAAATAATTGTCGTAAAAAAAATTCACTTCGTGGAGCCCTTTTTATATACATACTTGACAAGATCACGCCATAAAAGTTTTAAAAATTTTAATCCTTTGTTTATAATAATTTTAGAACTTTGACAAAAAATGAAAAATCAGAGTAATATTGTCAAAGTTCTAAAATGATTATAAACAAAGGATAAAATTTATTAAACTTTGAAATTGATCTGTTAAGTATGTATACAGTTTCCCAAATTGGTGGGAATGTATGGGGATCTTGGAAACACGATAATGAAAATCGGGTAAATGGGGAAAGTTTTGGACAATTATGTTAGTAATCTAATCCCGTTTACTACATGGTTTTATCTATTTAGGTTTTTGAGAAATTTTGAAAAAACCTAAAACATGCATTTTCGAAAATCGGCCATATTTTTTTTTATAAGTGAAATTTTTTCAAATCTGTAAAAACTTCTTCAAAGCAACTTTTTTTGTAGAAGATGACCAAGTTGTCAATTTTTATTTTCTACGTTTCGGGTTTTTAGAATCATCATCAACTTTATTTTTTCACACGGACGCCATATTGGATTTTTACGCACCAAATAGTGCTTTTTATTCTGATTTCAACAATGTATAACATGTTATAATTTAAGAGTCTATAACCTCATTTATTTCAAAAAACAAATATTTTCTCAGTTGGCCTTGATTCCGGCGAACGTCATTTTTTTTTTTGTAAACAATAAAATATTAGTAATTGGCAAAATAGATAAGCTGAACAGATACTTTACAGAAATGGGTTTCGCGAACATAGCTATAACGTTAATACGTGTTACAAGAAAATGTAATGGCGCCCATAAGAAAAAGTAAAGTTGATGAATCATCATCAACTTTACTTTTTTATATGGGCGCCATATTGGATTTTTTGCAGCCAAATAGTGCTTTTTATTTCTATTTTAACAATGTATAACATGTTATAGTTTAGGAGTTTATAACCTTACCCACTTTAAAAAACAAATATTTCCTCAGTTGGCCTTGATTCCGGCGAATGTCATCTAGCGTCATTAACAAGTTAGCTCGGGTACGTTATTAAAATTTTTTTAACTTTGTGAAATGGTTAACTATTTAAAGAAATACTTGATATTTTGCAACGTTATTTCCAAAGCAATTCGACAATTTTTCTGCAAGGCAGCATCCTAAACTAACGTACTTTCGAAAACTGGTTGCAAATTTGCTTAAATTCGGAAGTTTTAGAAACCACGACCTATGAAGTTAACCAACATTTTAAAGAAAATCCAACATCTTCAGCCAGGGATGTTGATAGAGAATTCCACATACCTAAGTCAACCATTTATAGGGTAGTTAGTACTATTTAAAAAAATATCGTTAATATGTTGAGAAATATGGACAATATTTTGAATTTTAGGTCGTTATTTTACATCTTCATTTTAGTAGGAATATTAGTTTAGTCACTTTTTATTGTTTTTGTTTTCACTTGTTTCAATTAACTTGTTACGTGTAGTTTTGTTGTAACACGGTATTAACGTTATAGCTATGTTTGCGAACCCATTTCTGTAAAATATCTGTTCAGCTTATCTATTTTGCCAATTACTAATATTTTATTGTTTACAAAAAAATGACGTTCGCCGGAATCAAGGCCAACTGAGAAAATATTTGTTTTTTGAAATAAATGAGGTTATAAACTCTTAAATTATAACATGTTATACATTGTTGAAATCAGAATAAAAGCACTATTTGGCTGCGTAAAAATCCAATATGGCGTCCATATGAAAAAATAAAGTTGATGATGATTCTAAAAACCCGAAACGTAGAAAATAAAAATTGACTACTCGGTCATATTCTACGAAAAAAGTTGCTATAAAGAAGTTTTTACAGATTTGAAAAATTTTCACTCATAAAAAAAATATGGCCAATTTTCGAAAATGCATGTTTCAGGTTTTTTCAAAATTTCTCAAAAACCTAAATAGATAAAACCATGTAGAAAACGGGATTAGCTTACTAACATAATTGTCCAAAACTTTCCCCATTTAACCGATTTTCTATCTATCGTGGTTTCCAAGATCCCCATACATTCCCCACCAATTTGGGACACACTGTATAATAAAAGGCTCCACGAAGCGACAAATGGGGACGTTTTATCGGACATTTTCTCCACTCTTTCCTCTTTTTTGCAATTTTCGCTATTTTTTATGTTTTTTAATTTATCATTAAAAACGAAATGGCTTCTTTTTTTTAGTTTTTTGTTAATAAAAATTGCAATTTTTATTGGCAGAAAAAATCCTTAAAACGCTTTTCTCAGATTTGCATTTCGCAGGAAACACACTTCTCGACTGGACTATCTACCTATAAAATAATTACAACAAACCGACATGTACACAAAATAAAAAAATCGCAGATAAAAGACTTTCCAAAAGAAATAAAAAAATATATCTAACAATTCTAAAAATAAACGATTTTTATGTAACGGCTAAAATGATACATAATTTTAAAAATCGCGTCAAAAGTAATTTTATACTTTTTGTTTTATGGTAATACCAGTACTTTAATATTTATTTATAAAGGTCAAAAAATATGCGATTTTTTTAACCTGTTGTGACAGATCATTTAAATAACATAACACTTGTGCTGCGCCCCCGTTCTAAAAAAACAAACAACTTAAAGTAAAATCTTGTTAAATCTTACTTGGTATAAGACTGGCTAGCCCTTCAAAATCATGCTCAATAGTAGACGCAATTCCAGATATATTTCCAGGCAAAAAGAAATGCTCCCAATACGTAAAATTAAAAAGATTCGCTCCAAATGTTCCATTACAACCGAAAAGGTCATTTAGGTTCTTAAAGAAATTTGTTGTCCTATTACATGCTCCTGTAACAAAGATAATAATAATACTAATAATACTTATAATAATAATAATAATCCGGGTTTCTACTAGCATGCCAGGATGGGGTGATAAACACATTGGTATTCCGCACAGCTGGCTAATACATGTAATGAAAATATACGGCATTAACCGTACAATAATATCGTTTCTAGAAACCTCTATGAAATCCTGGAAAACAAGGCTCTTAATAACTACAGGCAGTAACGTGATGGTAACTCAAGACATCAGAATCAAAAGAGGCATATTTCAAGGAGATTCACTAAGTGCATTGTGGTTTTGCCTTGCATTAAATCCTATTTCAAATGTCTTAAGTAAAACAGGCTATGGGTTTAAAATCAAAACGCACAACCAATCCAAAATCCTCAGCCACTTGTTTTACATGGACGATTTAAAGCTTTACGCTGCCAGCCCTTAACAACTAGAAACAGTAACACAGTTGGTACACTCTATGAGTAACGACATTGGAATGAAATTTGGTCTGAACAAGTGCCAAACTGTAAATGTTGTTAAGGTAGGCTCAAGGAGATGCCAGGCATTATATTGGTGGGGGGATTGTTATTGCACCCATGACCTATGATCCCTATAAATACCTAGGAATGTTGCAGACCAATAAAATCGAGCATAACGACATTAAAAATCTACTTACCCAGTCATTCAATACCAGACTGGAAAGAACTCTAAAGACAGGGCTTAATTCTAAAAACCTAACAAAAGCCATTAATACCTATGTCATGCCTGCTATAAGCTCTTCCTTTGGTGTTATTAAATGGAGTCAGACGGACTTAGAACATCTTAACACCAAGATAAGAACCTCTCTAACAAAATATAAAATGCACCACCCACAATCATCAATAGAGAGGATAAATTTAGCTAGAAAACATGGAGGAAGAGGAATACTGGATCTAGTAGATGTTTGCGCCCAACAAATTGAAGGTTTAAGAACATATTTCTACACCAGAGACTCCGAGCTACATCGCATTATTGGACGCTCTGATAACAAATTTACGCCCCTTAATCTTAAATCACAACAATACACATGGCCGCTTTCATCGGGCCTTACACCGCGACCAAATCAATACCGCGGCATCTGTAAGCTGGCTAACAGCAGGAAATTTATACCCTGAAACTGAAGGATTTATGGTTGCCATACAGGATCAGGTAATTAACACTCGAAACCACAGACGATACATACATAAAGAACAAATCTTCTCAGATCTCTGCAGAAAATGCAATGCTCATAGTGAAACTATTGAGCACATTCTGTCTGGATGTCAAACCTTGGCAAATCCAAAGTATCTAGAAAGGCACAATAAAGTGGCAAAGATTGTGTATCTGGAACTCTTGAAAAACTTCAACATTCCCCCTAACGCCGAGGAACCTTATTACAGATATACTCCAGATCCGGTCGTGGAGAATGATAGGATAAAAATGTATTGGGATAAAGATATAGTCACTGATGTCACCATTGCTCACAATAGACCCGACATTACTATCATCGACAAGAAACTTAAGAATGTAATATTCGTGGATGTGTCCATACCAAATAACCACAACAGTGAAACACAGCAAATGTGGAAAATGAACAACGTAAAGATAGTGCCTTTGATAATTTCTTTAATGGGTCTTATACCAAAAACTTTAATACAAGCATTGGCAAAATTATCTTTACCTGGAAATCTGTAGAGACTAATGCAAAAGTCAGTACTATTAGACGCTACAAACATAGTGAGGTCGGTCCTGGAATCGTGATTACTTAGATGTTCACCTTGGTTAACAACCCGGTGTACATTGAAAAGGCAATGTTAAATCTGCGTAAAAAACAAAATTAATCTTTCACTAGCACCAGGATGGGGTGATAAACACATTGGTATACCGAAGTCAGTTTTCTAACATTCCTGATACTGCTTGTCGAGCCTGTCGACAGCAACCCGAAACACTTATGCACTTATTGTCAGCTTGTCCAGTGCATGCTGTCAGTGCTTACATCCACTGACATAACGACGCGCTTCGGGTACTTTATTATCACCTCAGACATTACTACGGTATCGATGAAACAGCAATTCTGCCGTTTGCTCCTGGCGATATCGAGGCAGTAGTGGAAAATGACCACTGTCGCATATATTGGAATTATGCATTCCCAACTACGCATCAAGTTCTCGCCAATAAACCTGATATCGTTCTTCTTGATAAAAGGAATAACTCGATGGATGCCCCAGCGGAAACTAACATCGATATAAAGGAACGAGAGGAACGAGCCAAATATCAGAATCTTCTTGGCGAACTTCGAAATCTCTATCCGAAGTATAACGTGCGACTGGTTGCCCTGATTGTTGTCGTTTTGGGGATATGAAGGAAAATGTGTTGGGGATGCTGAAATGTATTCCCGCATGTTAACATTCGCCCGCATAACTGGTGATGAAAATGCAGAAATTTGTTGTCCTTGGGTCCCTTCGTTTACTGAGGCAAATGAATTCGGCCGAAGATCAGTGACCGAGCGGACGCGAGGATCTTTGTTAATAATAATAATAAACTGATTTATAATATGGTGTGTGGGGGGCATTAAAATCCAAGGAAGGAAATGCACAGAAAAAAACATTTACCAAATGGTTATCTTAAGATACCTTTATCGATTCTTCTTTTACTAGAGATTAATAATATAAAAATATTAATTATATTAACAATAAAAAACTTTTTTTTTGTAACTTTCTTCGATCTTTTCAGAAATAACCCTTTTTAAAATTTTAAAATAATTGACAAATTAAAATAATAAGCAGATATTGATGTCAAAGTAAAATTTTAAATAAAACTATTAATAAAAAAAAATCTCATATGAACTTTACAGGTCAAACGGTATATAGTCCAGTAAATGAAGGGACAAAGCTTTAAATAAATCTGTAGTTTTCGCTTGTGGCGCAATTTTTAGGTCTTTGGGGATGCTTTCAGCGGAAAGCGCCGAATTTTTGTTAGGAGAAAAAATGAAGATCGTCTTGTAGTCTACAAAAATAATGGGACCCAAAAGTTCTCTCATTTCAGTTTCCGCTCTACCGCTTGAATGCCGCTATCTTTATGGATTCACTTATAAGCGGGCAGACGAATTGATCCATTACTCGGGCAATAATGTACATTTTTAATCATTTAAATTTTATCGGAATGGGAAAACCCGTACCTATCACTGCATATGAGTTTGGGTCCATTCTGATTTTTCTAGAATATTAAAAAAAGGGGTCAAAGTTTTTTTTCACAATATTTTGGGAGTATCTCATTAATTTAATGATATTTTTTGAAAAAATGGTTTGTTATTAACATTTTTATAAGAAGACCTTAGCAAGTATTCAATAATCCCAGAAAATTTGCTTCACCATCTTTCTTACGTTTTGATAAAACATTGTTTTGCCCATCTGCATTTTTTAGCCGTTTAGCCACAGATATTCGCGGGGCAGATTTATTTACAGCTTTGGGTACGTTTAGGTATTCAGTTACTGGAGTAATATTTATAATAAATATAATAAAGCATTAAATTAAACGTAATTATACAAAGTCGTTTTTTTCTGTACTTACCAAAGTTTAACCCTCCAACAACCGCCTTCCAAATACCAATAAACTGGGGCCATCTTTCAAATAACTTTTGAATTCCTTCAATATTGGCGACGAATCTTCCAAAAAGTCTCGCAAAATACGTGATTATAGGATACTCGGCGCTGGCATTATATAAACCTGTATAATTGGAGCCGGGAAACGTCGGAATGGGAATAGTAACATTGGTACCAGGAAAGGGAAGAGTAACGTTGGTACCATTGGTAGGAGAAGTCACATTAGGAAGCGGAAAAGGAATAGAAACATTAGGAAAAACAGAAGTGGGAACGTCACTTTTACCACAGCCGAAACATGACGGGAGCAACCAGAAAAGGAACTGCAGTTCTTTGGTTCCATTAAACCATCTTGCCACTAAAAAAGTGAAAATCTATTTAAAATAGGCCCCTAATATATATTATTTAAATATCCTTTTAAAAGAATGTCTGCCATTTTTTTTCAATTTAAATATATCGCGCAAAAACGGTATCTACTTCACGCGACGCTAACCGCTTATATTCACAATGCCTGATCGACAGAGGCCACCGGAGCTAAGTTCTGTTTTGGTAAAATATTTTTTTGTGACAATTGCGATGGATTTTGACGGTGTAATAATGTCAGGTGTCTAGGCGGTTGGTGACTGCAAGCTACTAAGTGTTCATTTGGTGCGTTTATCAAACGGCTATTCACACGTCGATTTGGTTTTTGGTTGTACTTGATGGAAATTCGAAAGTTTTATCTTCTTTAAGCCTTCAGCTCAGTATTAGTGTATTTTATTGTTATTTTGTTTTTGTTTTGATCATTGTTTTATTATTTTTGATTAATTCTAGTAAGTTCAGTCGATTAGTTGTTAAGTTTAACCCCACGGGGAGTGATTCTAGGTTGGGGTTATTTGTTAATTTTGCTTTTCAAAATTTAATTAAACTTTATTTCGCCGTGGTGATATAATTTGAATCGGGATTTCGAAAGCCGGAATCAGCGCCTTGGCTGTTATTTTGTAAACGGTAGATTAGTCATTTTGTTTTGTATTCTAATTAAACTAGTTGTTAAAGAAAATGTCGGATGACAAGTTTGACGAAGTTTGTAACGAATTACTTGATCTTTTAAGAATAAAGTTCAGACATATGATAAAACACAAGTGTTTCAATAGCAAAAGGCCCGGAGAGATGAACACCCTAGGCACTCACGACCCACCGATTTCGGCGTCGCGGCCCCTAAGAAGTCGCCTCTGCCGATAGGGTGGAAAATCGGTCACCAAATTCGGCGCCACCGCCTTCAGCCGTCGCTGCCGATAGGTTGACCGATACTTCGGTCGGGATAAAGTCCAGGATGAACCTAGAGGTCCCGTGAAGATATTGAGTCCTGCTGCGGGGGTGTTGCCCCCTCGTTTCCCGCCAAATAAGGACATGCAACCTGTGGGCGACACTTTGGGGAAAGCGAGAAAAGTGATTATACACCAGGACCTTGTGTTGAAGGCACCAGAGAGGCCTCGTTTGGAAGTGGAGTGGGCCGGGCACTATGTAGCTAGTCCGTATAGTGCTGGCACACCTCAATATTATACGGATTTCGAGATTCCAGAAACTGTGGCTACCAATGCTTTAAAAACATTAGAGCAAAGAAGAGAAGAGCGCGATGCGCGACGCCGCGCGGCGTTTCGTGGGCAGAAAGGAAAGGTAACGAATTTTATTGTAAATAGGCTAGACGGACCGTTCTTCTGAGCCGAGGCCCCTGAGAAGATCCGTGAAGATATTATTGACCCCAAGAGTCTCCGAGATGTTGACCCGCAAGCATCTCAATAACAGGCACGTGCTGGGGCAATTTTAGGGCCCAGAAAACTATTCGTCACCTTCAGGGCCCATAAGGCATCGTCGAACAATATTGACAAATACAAAAACTTTTAAATATATTTATTCAAGCGTACTAAATACTAAATACGTACAGGGTTATTCATTTTAAAGTAAACAGGGATTTATTTTGAAACTTCCCTGTACTTAAAAAAAAACAAATATAGCCATTTCGTGTATTTTTTTCCGTAAAATTTAATAATATAATCAGAAAACATTTGAAACAAAAACAAAAGAGTTACAGCACGAGTGACGTATTTTTTAAATGGAATACCCCGTATATTTTTAAATCAATAGATAGATATTTTCACGAGGAATTCGGTAATATTAGACCGAGCGCTCGCGGCAGAAAAAAAAGACCGATTTTTTACAGGCTGCCTTTGATATGGGTTATATTTATAGCCACAAGCTATAGATAGATGCACCTATTAAGTTCCGCAACGTGTTACTTCATATATAAACATTAACTTTAATTAGCAAAAAAAGGAGCTTCTTAAATCAACTTTTTACAGTCTGCCAATTGTTGAAGCATAAGGCTAGATTGCCAAATCCACAAAAAAGTTGCAGGCAGACGGTTTTCCCGAGTACAAGAGTAAAGCATACTAATGCTAGTTCGCAAAAAAATCGTGTAACTAAAAACACTTTTTTACAGTCTGCCAAGCACAATTTAGACTAATGTGTGCATGAGATTGACGAATTTTCACAAGGCAGACTGTTTCCCGATTTTTAAAAATTGATATATAAAAGTTATTTAACAAATTTTTTTACAGTATTTCAGAACATTTTTTTACAGTGTAAAAGTTATTTAAATATAAACTTAACAGTTTACAATATTGAATAAAATAAATGGCAGCTAATACGATGTATAGATATAACTGCAAAACTATTTTTAATTTGCAAAATAAAAGTAAGACTTTTAACGATTTTTTACAGTCGGCCATTGTATCCCAACAATTTTTAGTTAGTAAATAAACAAACTATTGAATGGCAGACGATTTATGATGGTACATCTAGGGTTAATTGAAACTTTGAATATTATAGAATCGCGCGGTAGGCAGGTAACGTAAGATTGATGGGGTCAGGTAAAGTTGGGTGCTCTACGATGTTCTTTGCATGCATCATGATGCACATAACCCTACCTGACCCCGGTCAATCTTTCATCACCTGACCATGGCGTCCTAACGCCACTTGACCCCTGTGAATCCCGGCTTTTTCTGTGTAATTTAAATTTACGCATAATAGTTTTAGAATAAAATACTGAGGTTTTCTGAGTAATTACAATTCACGCACATTACGTAATTGGGATTCTGGAAGTTTATTTCTTAACCTCAATATTTTTCAAAATTAATTTTTAACAAATTATTTTTGTATAACATCTAAAAACGAAGTACCTGTTTTGTGTGTAAAATATTCATAAATTTACACACAAAAAAGCTTCAAGTTTACCCAATAATTCTGCAAATATTCCCCCACACATTTGATGTAAAAAATGTATAATAATAATAAAAATGAAAAAAAATATATTAATATTAATAAACATACCTAAATATATATTTAAATTTATTTGAGAAGTATTTTAAAGATTATTAAATTAAAAAAAAGAAAGGTATGGAGTGGAATCGAACCCCGAACCTCCGCAGGTTTCTGCTGTTTGCTTTTACAAAATAGTTGGCCATGGTAAAAGTACTGACAAAATTTTGTAAAATATTGCAAAAAAATCACACAAAAACAGTGAATAATATAAGAAAATCTTATTAAAACAGTTTCGAAAGCTAATATATCACAAGTAGGCCAAGTAGCAAACAATAGGTGACGTCTTATAAACTCGACCAATCAGGAGTTAGGACAAACGTTTAAAAAAAAACCTTTTTTTGTACGGATTTTACCTAAATATTGTTTGAAAACAATAACAGACTGAAAAATTTTAACCATTATAAGTTTTTTACAAGTTTAACTCCGTCTGCCTATACTTTAAACCGTGAATTAGTATTTAATTTAAATGAAATATTTATAAAAAGTTGTTATTTATCAATAGGCAGACTGTAAAAATTGTTCAAATACTGTGAAAAATTTGTTAATTAACTTTTATGATCAATTTTAAATATCGAGAAAAATCTGCCTTGTGAAAATTCGTCAATGCACTCATGCACACATTAGTCTAAATTGTCTTGGGACTGTAAAAAGTGTTTTTAGTTACAGTTTTTTTGCGAACACATTTAGTTTTATTCTTGTACTGGGGGAAAAAACCCTCTGCCTGCAACTTTTTTGTGGATTTGGCAATCTAGCCTTATGCTTCAATAATTAGACTGTAAAAGTTGATTTGAAGCGTCTTTTTTTGTATAAAGTTAAGTTTATATGGTAACACGTTGCGGAACTTAATAGGTGCATCTATCTATAGCTTGTGGCTATAAATATCACCCGTAAAAGGCACCTGTAAAAAATCGGTCTTTTTTCTGCCGTGAGCGCTCGGTCTATAGGGGTTGTGGGTTTTTTCCTGGGTTCTGCAGCAATTGTCTAAAAACTGCATGATACTATGAGGATAGTTTCACCTGAAAAAACCTGGCTGCCACAGGTCACAGGTGCTTATTTGTCAAAGTCAAGAATTTTAAAGTAAGTTTATTACTTTTTGGAGTAGTTTTATAATGAGGTTTTCATCACTGGCCGCTTCATCTATCTTTTTAAATGAATCGATGCAACCAATACTTTCTCCTACATTTTCTTCCATTTTCCATTTTAAGTAAAAACTAAAACGAGCTAAAA
>JAHBCN010006706.1:47336-71428 GCA_019359885.1 Listronotus oregonensis
GGGGAAAGGAGAAAAGTGATTATACCACCAGGACCTTGTGTTGAAGGCACCAGAGAGGCCTGTTTGGGGTAGAGGGGCCCGGGCCTATGGCTAGTCCGTATAGTGCTGGCACACCTCAATTTTAAAACACGGTTTTTTCCTTCCCAGAAACTGTGGCTACCAATGCTTTAAAAACATTGGAGCAAAGAAAAGGCGATCCCGGAGCCCGCGGCGTTTCGTGGGCAAAAAGGGAAAAGGGAACAAATTTTTATTGTAGATAGGGGGAGGGGGGACCGTTTTGCGGGGGGGGGTGAAATGCAATTTTTCCCCCCCCAGCTTGGTTCGTCTTAAGACGGGGCCCCCTAAAAGATCCGTGAAGATATTTTTGGGCCCCCAAGGCCCCGATGTTGACCCGCAAGCATCTCAAAACGGGACGTGCTGGGGAATTTTGGGGCCCGGGAAAACTTTCGTCACCTTCGGGGTCCAAAAAGGATCGTCAACAATATTGACAAATAAAAAAACTTTTAAATATATTTATTTAAGCGTACTAAATACTAAATACGAAAAGGGGTTTTCTTTTTAAAGTAAACAGGTTTTTTTTGGGAAATTTCCCCTGTATTTAAAAAAAACAAATATAGCCATTTCGTTTTTTTTCCGAAAAATTTTTAATAAAAACATTTAAAACAAAAAAAAAAGGTTCTGAAAAAAATTTTTAAATGGAATACCCCGTATTTTTTTTAAAAAATTAATAGATAGAGTTTTTCAAAGGAATTGAATATAAGGGGTTTTGGGGTTTATTTCCTGCGCCCGGGCAGCAATTTTTTCTAAAAACTGCTTTCTAGGGATATTTTAAAAATTTTTCGGCTACAGGTCTGGTGCTTATTTGTCAAAGTCAAAATTTTAAAGAAGTTTATTTTTTTTTTGGAGTAGTTTTAAATGAGGTTTTCATCACGGGCCTTCATCTATTTTTTTAAATGAATCGATGAAAACCAATACTTTCTCCTAATTTTTTTCCATTTTCCTTTTGGGAAAAAATAAAAAGAGCTAAAAAATGACAATGAATCAAATTTGAAGTAAACATGCCGTAACCAACATCAACAACGGTTGTTAGAAATGATTAATAAATGCCAACTTCAATAATTTTTATATCATAAAAAACTATTATGCAAGGGGTCTATCGTTATTAAAATTATTAGAATGCTCCTATTATACGATATCCGAAGAGGGCGAGTTAAAACTAATTTTCTAAACCCAAATGCGTGTAGAAAAGTGGTGTCTTCCGCACGCTTATTAAAAAAAAATTTTTACCTGCAGCTAACTGTTCATCAACACAAATATTTGTACAACTCTCGTTTCCTTGTCTCGTCTTCAAACCTTTGTGATGTCGTCCTTGATGGACTCCTAAGGAGTGATAAAAATGATGTTTGTCTTCACTTTTGTGATGATGTTTGTCTTCACTTTTGTGATGATGTGGGTGTTCGTGACTTTTTTGGTGCACGTGGTGATGGGACTTTTGGTGAAGATCCGCGGGGTGGGCATGATCCCGTTCGTGAGTTTTTATTTCGTCTAGAGATAATTTTTAGGTATTTTTTTGCAAAAAACAGATAATCTTCCTATAATTCCAGAGATACTCCGGTCAATCTAGACATTTAAAGGTACTTAAATTTACATCAAGCTAAAAGTGAAAAAAAATTGTCAAAAAATATTTAAAAATAACATTTCAAAATTTCCCATCGTTCCGATACGTGGAAAAAAATTGACTCTTGGTCAAAAAAATGGGTTTTTCGCGATTTTCTTCATAACGGTAAGTATTATCTTAACAAAAATTGTAGATCATCAAATTATCTATAAAAAAGGTCTTATTAATTACTATCCTAATAATTACCGGCCAATATCAATAATTCCCATAATAGCAAAGATATTTGAAAAAGCCTTATATCTTCAACTAGTAAATTATTTTGTGGATAATTCTTTGTTTTCATTGGCTCAGTTCGGCTTTGTTCCAAATGGTAAGACTGTTGATGCCATAAACAATGTTGTTGGTTCGAAGGAGGCCTACAAGGATAAACAATACGCGGGAGGCAGTTTTTGGATCTAACCAAGGCCTTTGACTGTGTCCAGCATGATATTTTGCTTAAAAAACTTCAAAAGTATGGAGTATGTAAAAATTCAGTTAATCTACTTTCAACTATTTAAAAATAGAGAACAGATAGTAACCCTCTGATGGAAAAGCGTCAACCAAATTATCCTGTATGTTGGGGTACCACAGGGGTCAGTCTTGGGGCCCTTGTTATTTCTGGATCTTTATTAATGACCTTGATAAATATATGGTAAATTCCCTTCTTACTCTGTATGCAGATGACACAACATTGTTTAGTGCAGACAGACACATTATTTCTTCAACATAACATGCAGAGCGAGGTTTCTAGAGCTGCAGAATGGTTCTGCGCAAACAAATTAAAACTGAACGAGAGTAAAACGTGCCAAATGATATTTTCTTTGTGTGATCTTTCAAATGTAAATAATCCGGTAAACGTTAGGTTTTTGGGTGTTCTTATGGATCCTAAATTAACATGGGACCAACATATAGATCAACTAGCTTCAGTTTAACAAGAACCGTCTTTTTAATAAGAAATCTTGTGGCGAAGTCTCTAATTCAGTGATAAAAACAGCTTATTATGCACTGTTTGAAATATTTGTCACCTATGCTATTCTTGCATGGGGTCCTCATGTCATACCAGCGTCTTTTTGGTTTACAACGCCGGGTTTTAAAGGTTATGTTAGGGCTAAGTTTTCGAGATGATGTAAGGAATATTTTATAAACAAAAAATATTAACTCTTCCATGTTTATATATCTTGTATGCACTTCTACATGTTAAATCAAATTTAAATTAATACTTACAGCGTTTTAATATACATTCTCATAATACAAGGGGGAGAAGCAATTTACAAATACCTTATACGGAGTAGAGAGAAGTCGTAACGCACTAAGCTAATATGGTCCAATATTTTTTAATCACCTGCCCTAAAAATCAAGATTTGCCGTTAAAACTTTTTAAGGTCAAATTAAAGCAGGTCCTGCTAAGTAGTGCTTGCTACTCTTTTGACGAGTTTTATAAACTGTTTAAGTAACTAGTGTAGTTGTCTTTGTGGAAGATTTTATGTTTAAGTTATACATATTTTACTTTTACATAGTAATTTTAGTTGTCCTTGTGGTAGATTTTATGTTTTATTTATACATATTTTACTTTTACTAGTAATTTTAGTTTGTCAATGTATGTATTTATATGTGACGTATGTAAAACTTCTTTATTGTGGTTGTAAACATGAATAAAGTTATTATTATTATTATTTTTCCTAAAAGACACCGTTCCTGAGATATAACGATTTAAAAAGTTGTAAGCGTCATTGTATGCATAAGTACGACGTATTTTTCTATCGGTGATTGTAACTTACATGAAAAATATACATAAGTATAACTATGAGAATATCAGGTAAAAGGAAGATCTAATCATTAATATCGAGAATACCTGCATAGATAAGTATCGATATGCATGTTTTCTTAAAAACACTCGAAATAAAAAACAAGTGCAATTAGCTTGTCATCCTCCAACCTCAGTTGCTGCTCATCAACACCTTTTTCGGGTATATTACCAAGTTCAAGTGTGGCTTGGTTATCAGCTAGACCCAAAAGATTGGGGTTGGAAGTTGGTCGATGATACATACATATAAACTGCTAATAGTTATTTACATTACAAGATGCGAAAGTTTACTTTTTGGTGTGAGGTGGTTTTTAAATGGCCGAGGCAAAGCCGAGGCTATTTAAAACCTCCGAACACTTGAAAGGCCTTTCGCATCGTGTAATGTATTATATTTTTTCTGCTACTGTTCTATGTATCCATAATTTAATAATAATTAACATCATGTTTTAATAGAAATATCAGAGATTTTGAAATTTTACCTGTTAAAAATTAATCCATAGCAACACATTTATTGTTTACATTGTCTGTCATCGCACTTGTCAGATTTTTGAATTATTGTTAATTTAGTATAAACCATTCCCATTTTAAAATGTTAAATGAATATGAAAATGGCATCCAAAAGGCAGCTGACCTTGCGTGTGCCTCACTTCTGCCAGACAAATCAAAGAGAGGTACCATCAAACATATAAATCCGTTTTCTGAATGGCTTGCTAGAAAAAAATGGGGCGGATTGACGAGAATGTGATGTTGGCGTATTTTCAAGAAAAATCCGAGTCTTTATCACCACCAACCCTCTGGTCTGTATATTCCATGCTCAAGTTAACAATTTCCGTAAACAAAAATCAAGATATTTCGGAGTTCAAGAAACTAGTTGCTTTTATTAAAAGGAAAAACGATGGTTATGAGGCAAAAAAGTAAAAAAATTTTAAAAAAGAAGAAATCATAAAGTTTTTACTTAACGCGCCTGATCAAAGTTACTTAGCAATGAAAGTAATAGCCATTATGGGAGTGGCTGGGGGCATGCCGGACAGACGAAATATACAGAATGAAGCTAAGTGATGTAGAAATAAGAAATGACGTGGCTATAGTAAATAGTGGAGTCTGAAAATAAAGTTAAAAGAAACTTTGTAGTAACCAACGATGAAGGCTCAGTTCCTTATATCAGATTTCTACAGGAATATATTAAGTGAGACCAAGGAATGCTCTAGATGAGCGTTTATTGTATCGTTATGAAGAGGTAAATGTGTTAATCAAGTAATTGGAAAGCACACTATTTCAAATGTACCTAAAGAAATTGCGAAGTTTTTGAAGCTTGAAGACATCGAGTAGATACACTGGCCATTCTTTTAGAAGAACGTCAACTACGTTCCTTGCCAATCTTCGGATGTCGATATTTTGGACTTAAAAAGGCATGGAGGTTGGAAGTCTTCTTCTGTTGCGGAGGGATATATTGCTGAATCCTATAGTAATAAGGTGGAAATTTCAAAGAAGATTTTACATGAAATTCCTACAAATATTTTCAATGATAACAGTGAAAAATATGAATATTAACGTAGTTAAAGGTGATAACGATACCCCAACAACAAATTTAAAAACTGTTAATGCAAGTATTATTCCTCCAATTTCTTTGCTAATTGCTCAAATTGCACAATTACTTTTAATGTTAATACCTAACCTAGTTTTTAAAATATTTTGTCATAAATTAGTTACTTTTTATAAATAAATTCTAATATTTCCCACAAGCATATTTTCTTTTTTTTACTCTTACTTTTTTGTCCAGGCGCTGAAAATATTACTTTCGTAGCTAGCAACGCTTAGCAACCAGGTAACACGAAGGTTCTCTTTCGTTATCATTCGCGTTGCTAGGACCACAAAGTTTTCTTATTTATACAGTAGTAGAAAAACACAATTTTTTGCAACAGTAAAAAGGGATGCAGTGCTAAATGTGGTTGCAAAAAGTTGGACTGTTTTGTTCTCTGACATGCACGAATTGTCAAGTCCTGTCGTGTTCTAATGTTGAATTACCATAAGCAGAGGATTTGTTTGATACTGACGAACAAACGTGCGATACATCGCTATTGACGCAATTCACTTACACCCAGGATGAGGAAAAAGAAGGAGATCAAAAAGAAAAAGAAGAAGATCAAGAAGAAAAACAAGAAGAAGTAATTGAAAATTATGAACCGGACGAATAAATTTTCCTACTGTTATTTAATTTCCATCGCTTTTATCAATTCCAACCCTTGCGAATATCTGTTATTATGCAATAGTTTCCAATTGAACAGAATCATAACAGACCTGTGGAATAGGCCCATTGGGGAAATCACGTTAAAAAACGCGCTAAGTACACACCTTTTTTATAGATAATTTTATGATCTACAATTTTTGTTAAAGGTAATTTTAGGATAAAACTTACAGTTATAAAGAAAATCGCCAAAAACCCCCCCACGATGGGGAATTTTGAAATGTTTTTTTTAATTATGTTTTGAACAATTTTACCCACTTTCAGCATGATGTAAATTTATGTACGCTTTACTTTTATTTTTTGGTCTAATTTAACCGGACTGAGAAGTTTTAAATTCAAATAAATTTGTTGTAGTCTTTTTATATTTATTAAATTACAAAATGCGAGAATATATAGAGTGTGTATCTTATACACAAAATTCCAGAATAAAACGAAAACGAGAAGTTCTCTAATGATTTTGAAAATTTATAGTTTTTAAAAAAAAAAGGATTTCTTCATTATTTGGGGAAAAAATTTAAGACAACCCGGTGAAAATATAAAAAAATTCCCCTAAATATACAGGGTTTTCTTAAAAATGCTAATATTTAAAAAAGTGGGGTTTTTAACCCATTTTAAAAAAAATTTATAGGTGGTAGAGGGCCCTCGCCTGAGGGGTACCACCCCACTTGCCCTTTAAAGGACTCGTGAAAACTTAGTACGTTTCGGTTCTGGGCGGTGAGTCAGTTTTTTCCCTTTTCCTCCTCCTTCTTTCTTTTAGTTTTCCTTCTTCCTCTTCTTTCTTTTTTTTTTCCCCTTTTTTTTTTTCCACTCTACTAGAAAATTTGGGGAAAAAAATGATGGCACACCCGAAAATAAAGTTATCCGGGTAAAAAACCCCCCTTCGGTTCTGGGCGAGGGGAATTTACCCCCGAAAAGTCTGATATCGTTTACAAAATATGTGGGCTTAACTCAACGGGGAATCCGTTCACCATTATCTTCAATCCTCCAAAAAAACCCCATACATTTTTACCGAAACCCAAATAAGTCCCAAAAAGAACCAACCACCTTTTTCCCGGTTATAACTCATTCATCTTTTTCCCCATGGCGGCGTTTGGCTCGTTCGGACCTGGCTTGTGTTAGGTTTTAACCTCGAATCGGGTGGCCTGATATTCTTTGGCTTAAAATTTCAGATTTCTACTAAATTCTCTGCTGTGTATACCGGTCCCCTCTGACAATTCCTACAACGAGTTTTTTTGATTTCCTTTCAATAAAGATCGACAATATTATTTCCCAGTTTCCATTGGCAGAAGTAATCGTCCCGGGGATTTTAATGTTCATAATTGGATTTTGGCTCCCAAAAACTGATACACAAGGCAGAGCAGCAGAAAATTTTCCATTCAAAAACTGCTCAAATCTAATTATGAAACCTACCTACTTTCCTGGGTTCCCACCCATAATTCTAACCCCTAGATATCTTTCTTACTTCCACCCCGAACTCTATGAAGCATAAAGTAACTGCTCCCCTTTGGTCGCTCAACCATGGTTTGGTCACCGTATCATACTCCATTTTGAGGCAACCGAAAGCATGCCGCCACGAACCTTTCGGCACTACAACCCGGCCAACTGGGATGGGTCTAAAGATTTTTTTTAAGCCCCTTAAATCCTACCTGTTTTTTCTACTCACGATCCTTCAGAAATATGAAAACAAATTACCGAAAAATTCAACTAGGCATTGAGACCTATATTCCCCTAAAAAGAACCCCATAACTTTCAAATCAAAAAACCGTGGTTTTTAAATACTGTGAAAAAGCCAGACTTTCAAAACTTCGCCCACAAAAAGTTTCTTCAAAACCACAGTCCGAAAATCGACAGGCTAGCATCATAGCAAGAAATCAGTATAATCAGACCATCTCAGATGCAAAGACTGTTTTAACAATCGCAAGTCTCTCTTGCTCAAATGGCAGTAAAGCTTTTGGTCCCTTTGCCAAAAATATTAGTCAGAACCTTTGCACAAATTCTTTTCCACCCTAATCTCTGAAGATGGAATTGTCTCTATCTCTAAAGGAAAAAGCCGAACTATTTGCCAAACAATTTGCTGCCAATTCTACACTTGATCCTCTATTAATCTTCCTCTTCCAACAGTTGTCCCTTTTTTTTCATAAAATGTCCATATAATTTTTAAAGTCAAACAGATCAAGCGTATTCTTTTCTTCTCTTAATACTAAAAAATCGTCTGGGCTGGATGGCATACCAGCAATCGTCTTAAAAAAATGTGCTCCCGAGCTTGCACCCATCTTAACTCGCCTCTTTCGAATCTCTTACGACACGGGCTTTTCCCGGAGAATTGGAAAGCTGCACGTGTGCAACCTGTCCCCAAAAAAGGATCCAAAAGTCTCCTTCTAACATAGACCTATATCTCTTCTTTCAGTTGTTTGCAAGGTAATGGAAAAATTCATTAATTCCCAAATCTTAAAGTATCTGGAAAAACATAAGATCTTACATGATAGACAATATGGATTCCGTCACAGTAGATCCACAGCTGATCTTCTTTCCTTTGTCTCACACAACTGGAACAAGTCCCTTGAGTTTCTTGGTGAATCCCAGATCGTTGCTCTTGACATATCCAAAGCTTTCGATCAGGTCTGGCATGATGGGCTTCTTTAGCAAACTTCCTTCTCTACGGTCTTCCACCTAAGCTTTGCTCTTGGCTTTCCAGTTTCCTTTCTAATCGACGTATATCAGTTAGTGTAGATGGTCCTTCCTCCAGCTTTTACCAAATTAATGCTGGGGTGCCCCAGGGCTCAGTGCTGGCACCCACGCTGTTTCT
The DNA here is from genome assembly GCA_019359885.1 of Listronotus oregonensis. Classification (NCBI taxonomy): domain Eukaryota; kingdom Metazoa; phylum Arthropoda; class Insecta; order Coleoptera; family Curculionidae; genus Listronotus; species Listronotus oregonensis. Next base: position 55,849 of record JAHBCN010006706.1, read on the forward strand.
TCTACACATTAACGATCTTCTCTCTTCCACAATCAATCCCATTCATAGTTTTGCTGACGATAGTACCCTCCACTCGAGTATTCAATTTCTTAAGCCACCGTGTAATTCTGATTTTGAAAACAAGCGCAGGTCAATGCAGATATCTCTTTCACAAGACCTCAAACTTATCTTGGATTGGGGCGCCAAAAATCGTGTTCAGTTTAATGCCTCAAAAACACAGTCATGTTCGCTGTCGCGAAAAAAGTCTGCGAATGCTCATCCCTTACATATGAGCGGCCAAGTTCTGCGAACAAAGAAGTCGTTTAATCTAGTCGGCGTTACTTTTGAGAATAACCTCAACTGGCACAAACACATTTTATCCATAGCTTCGGCAGCTTCAAAAAGATTGGATTCCTCTTCCGAGCCAGAAAATATTCCTCTTCTTTCAATCTGTACACTCTGTATGTATCCCAAATCAGACCCTCTTTGGAATATTGTTCTCATGTCTGGGAAATGGCGTCCCCTACAACACTTAGCATTCTGGACTCCATTCAAAAAAGAGCTGTTCGTCTTATTAATGATCCAACGCTCACAGAAAGGCTTCTCTTCTTGCCCATCGTCGAGCTGTAGGGGATCTGTCGCTCTTCTATAGGTATTTTCACGGCTTCTGCTCAGAGGAATTGGCCAGTATTATTCCTTTCTCTTGCTCCCAACAGAGCAACGCGTAGTGGAACTTCCCCTTTCTTCGTTCCTTTATTTCTAGAGTGTCAAGACTGTGGAACCTGCGCCCCAGAGTTTTCCTTCTCCCTCGCAATCTCCAAAAATTTAAGTCCCGTGTGAAACAAACTCCCTCTCACCACACTGAAGACACCCACGGTACGTTAGTACTTAGGCATCAGCCTTCGTGGACTGTCCCAAGATAAAAAAAATATATATATAAATGTATGTCCTAAACGTCTTATCTTTTGAGATACAGGGTGTTAAAATTAAAAAAGTCATTTTTATACCACTTTAAATATTTTTATGAAATGTATGTAGATTACCTTAATTTTATAATTTCAACGTTTAAAAGTCTTATTAAATAAATTATTGTTCAAAGTTACATAAATCGTTTTTTCTCGTAATTGGTCCAATGAGATGCAAAAAGTGAATTTATTTTTATGGGAAACAGTGAGTCTAAAGAAAAAAGTTAAGTAACCAAATTTCTTTTAAATTGACCGGGGACTCCAAAAATAATTTTTATTTAAAAAAAAGCAGTGGCGTACTACTTTTTTCTTCAAAAATATCTAGTCAGAGTCCAGTACGGACGCCACTGTTGGAAATAAAAAAATGTTTTTTAGGTAAAAAATGATCTACACCAATTTTCATAAAAATATTTTTTTTTCTTAAAATTTTAACACCCTGTATCTCAAAAGATAAGACGTTTAGGACATACATTCATATGAAGTTTTTTTCTTAAAATGGGTCCAAGAATCACCCCCTTAAATATTAGCATGTTATTAAGAAACACCCTGTATAATTATGTGCTAAACTTCTGAACTTTGACATATTTTATTTTACAGCTGTCAACAAATAATCTACTTATTAATTTTGCTAGGCAGGAGAAAAAAATAAAGGTTACTGTTAAAATAAAATTGTCTAACTTGCTTCAAGTAACAGTAAAATTTTTACGTATAATCTCTCTATACTTCAAGTCCAAAATTTCTATCAATGACGCATCGCTCGCCTTTAGAGTGCCCCGGGTTGTGTGGGGTCAGGGGAATCAATTCCAGTGGCGTGTGCATTTCAGAACATAAATGATAAAATTTCGTCAAAACATGAAAATATTTTTTACAAGCAAAGTTATTTTCTCAAATTTTCATCAACCCTTTAAATTAGTAACAAGCCTATATTATTTTGGTATTATTCAATTAATAAAAAGTAATTTTTTTGTAATTTGCACACCTCCTATTTTAAGGTCATAGAACACAAACTTAAGTTTTTTTGGAATTTCTCCACGTTTTCCAAAAAAAATACATTTTACTTTAATTTTCCTTCTGATTTTATTTTGCACAAAAAAAATAAAATTTTAGTGTAACATAAATTAAAAAATATGTAAAAACAGAACGATAGACAATCCAAGTTACCTGACTTGCCAATTCACCACCGATCTTGCTGATTCAATATTAAATACGATATTTTCACGCATTTGCTTTATCGAAAATATCCACTATATAAGAACACGAAAGCCCTGAGATCATCAGCTTGTAGAATCCAATAACTATTTCGGGTCTTTCGAGCTCCATATTTAGGATTTCCATATCGAGGATATTTTTGATCAAACATTACGGGCCGAGTGAAGCAAGGTTCGCATACCTTATAAAAATGTCATAAAGAAAACTATTACAACTTGGCAACAGGTCAACATTTTTAGAATTTCGAGTTGAATTTGGACGTAAACGTTTTACCTATTTTTTATTGAAAATTAAGTTTTTTTCTGTACTTTTTGAGTGATTTTTTTCAATATTAAAATAGTATAAGTTTTTTAAATATGTTTTCGTGCAAATGACAGAATTCAAAGAAATATGTCGTAAAATGGAATTAAACAATTTAATTATTATATTTTTGGAATACTATAAGAGGCGGCCAAAAAACAGCTTCTGATTCATGTTTAACAATCGAAAAGTAGGGAGTGCAAAAAATCGCATTTTCCAGTATCCGAATAATTACTAATATTGTTTATTTGTCAATTAAAACTCTGAATATTGTACGAAAAAACTTTTGTTAAAGTTGAACATATTTCTGCAGCATCCAAGGTGGTTAGTTTTGGATTTCGTTCCCGAATCCCATGGTAAATATTTTTAACCATTATTCGTTCTTTTAAAGTTAACTGAGTTTTTTTTGTAGGCGTATAACTAGTTAAAGGTTGGTTTATTCATAGTTTACTGAATTAAAAGCACTTAACAACACTAAATCTTTATATACTTTATATACACTAAATAAAATAAACTACAATAAAATTGCACAAAACAATATCCATATACTATATTACTAGAAATTTATAATATTTAGAAAATACCCTGTATGCAATTAAAATTTAAACTTACATAATCGTCCATAATCAATAATAACTAAATAAAATCATCGAACAGCACGGAAACCCTGTCGATACGCTTATTTTCAAGTCTCTTCAAGTTGTAAACTAAGGAATGTGTGTTGCCACTTTAATTGTCTTCTCAATAACAATGATTTCAATACATATTGGCGTGCTTTTTAAGTGCGATCCTGGCTGGTAACTTATTTTCGCGAATAGGCCTTTTCATCACAATTTTTCTTTGGCGCGCTCATATCCGCCATTTTTTTTGTACTGTTTTTAAACAAGCATGTAAAAGGGCCTTAAACACATAATTAAAATAAAAAAATATAAAGAAAGTATAGTTATTTGAAGGAAAGAAATGAAAATAAAAAAAAGTCCTTATCTTAAATAGGTTTTTTTAATGATTAATATAATGATATCGTACGAAAAGGAACGAAGTAGCGGTGTTTTATGGGTATTAAGAGTGATACACGTATAAATCATTTAAATAAATATAATTTATTCAATATAACAATTGTATATATTGGTAGGCCTAATTAGAATAAAATTATAGATTTTTTGTATATTAAAGAATAATGATGCCTAACCTCCAACAGCCCCTTCTTTTTCCTTTTAAAGGTCCATGACATTTGCTACCTTTTTAATTGCGTACAAATGGCAACGAATTATAAATTAGTGAAGCACCATCCTTTTTTCCAATAAATGATTTAATTGGGAGATAATACCATTTCCGCCATTGTCGTCAAAACAGTACGAAACTTTTGAATTGCCGCCATTCCAACATGGCGACTGCGCTTGCGCGTCACATGATGAAAAGGCCTATTATGACAACGTGGCGATGAAACTTTTGGCCGGTTCACTGTTATTGAAGCGAAAAAGTATATCATAGGCTTAAAAATCATTTGCTAGTGTTAGATTTTCATTTAGCCGCTTCGTCGGTTGGGTGGCCGGTATTAAATGAGTCACTGACAGAAATTTTGGACTTAAGGTATAGTGTCTAAATTATTTCCAGAAATTTCTCCGAAAAAACGAATTTTTGGAAACATTTCCCGATTAGTCGAAGAGGAAAATTAAAAAAAAATATGCGTGACTGAGGAAACATTTCTGGACATTAATTCAAGCAGGCGAGAAAAAAAATTAAAAAAATCTAACATGTTTTATATGACACTTATTAATTTTGTTCGTCTAGCTAGGCAGGAGAAAAAAAAATTTTATAGGTGTAACATTTTCACCTATAATTTCCCTGGTGCTTAAATAATTAATATTTTAATTTTTTTCTATTATACATTATTATCAGTCGATATTGTGTTAAAACAAGCTTTGAAAAATATTAATATTCCATAAAATATATATGTCAAAATCATGCCTATATTAGTGCACTATTATTACTTACTTTTTACGTTTACTAAATATTAAAAAAGAAAAACAAATATAATTTTTAACATTATCCGTCATTATTTACCATTAGATTCTCCATTAATTTTTCCAACAATAGACAAACAGAAAACAAATAGACCGATGAGCACTAATGGGTTGTTCATTTTTCGTTGAAATGAAAGACCTTCGATTTTTTAAATGTTTTTATAAAGTTCGGAAGGAATGGCAGATATTTATGTGTTTATTTCGAAAATTCTTATTTTATTTCGTTTATGGAATGTTATCGCTGAAAAATTTAAATCTGAATAATTTTGTCATTACTCATGTTACGTTTAACTCGTTTGTCAGGAATTTTTTATTATTTACAGGGTACATATCGTTCAGTCTTGTTCAAATGAAATTAATTTTTTTTAGTTCTTTGCGTAAAACATCAGCCAAAATTTTTATACTAATTCTCAGAGATCAAAAAAGGAATCGATTTACGAATCCGGATCCTTATAAAGGAATCGAATCACCAATACGAATCTTATGTATCGGATCACAATCCGGCCCCTCTTTATTTTTTATCTTACAAAGAACAGAAACTGATACTTTAATCCAGTGAAAAACCCATCAAGATTTAACCCGAGCTGGAAATATAATTTTACCTTTTATATATATATATATATATATATATATATATATATATATATATATATATATATATATATATATATATATATATATATATATATATATATATATATATATATATATATATATATATATAAAAACGGCACCGTACTGCGAACTAAGGCTCCTGGACGATTTTGGATGAACCCAATTCTAAAATACCAATAATAATCTTGTGGCTTGATTTAATTTCCGTCTCGTTTCCTTAGTTGGCTTATTTTTAGTTATGGTGGGGATGCGGTGATAAATTCGAAGAATTATCTGCCCAGTTTAGTTTGTATAGTTTTTTTTAGTTAGGGGATGCAGTGTTTGTAGGCAAGCAAACCTGCTAGCGTCAACCGACCGATCTGATTTTTATGCCATAAATTTAAAATTAGTTGTTACGAGACCCAACGTTTGCTGCGGTCTTAAAACCAAACAGTATTTCCTAATAAAATAAAAAAAATTTTTTAAATAATGAAACGAAGATATTCTTAAGAAAACAATTTAATGCATTCATAAAATATACAAAAACTCTTTCAAGTTATCAAAGATGCTCAAATAAACCACCTTCTTGAGCCACAAATTCCGATTTCATAAAAAGCCTTCTGATTTTGCTGAATGTTAAGGTAATAATCCTAAAAGAATTCTAATTTGTAATTGTAATTTTTGTAGATTAATAGCCCTATTCTCCTGAAACCATAAATTTCTGATTTGGCCCCAGAAAAAAATCGTTGGGTGAGACCATGAAGTAAAATGTCGTTTACAGTAAAAACAATGTTTCTTTAAAAATGCATTGTTATTTTTCTTTTTCCCTTACAGTTTAAAAAAATTTTATTTTCTAAAATGATCATCAGGGGTTAATTTCGTGGGTTTTTCTTACTTTGTAAGCGGTATAAATTTTTTCAGCACTCTTCCCACTGATCTTTTGCACAAATCAACCTGTTCTGCAATTTATTAATGGAAACTGTAGGATTTTAATAACACTTGTCACTACCATAATTTCTTTCATTTTCCTTTCCTGGTTTTTTTTTTTTGGGGCACTATCATGTTTATGTTTTTTGAAGTTAAACAACCAAATGTCAGAAAATTTTTAATGACTGAAATAGTGGAAATCGTGGAGTCGGCAGTTATAAATAAATTAATAAATAATTCCCTAATTCCCTAACAGGATTTCCACGGTGATACCATTCAAATATTTTAATTTTCTCTTTCAGTTTTGTAAACATCCCTTAATAATAATTATTTTATTAAAAAAACTTTTTTGGGGCGTAAATATTCGACATTCAACATTGCGAGGCGTTGATACTAAAGAATTATTTCAAAATAAACGTATTGAATTGTTTGCTGCAAGATTATTGATCGATAAGAAATGCGTGAGGCGTTTTTGGTACATCAAAATCGCCCTTGTCCTATTTTGTATTTCGCTTTATTATATATATATATATATATATATATATATATATATATATATATATATATATATATATATATATATATATATATATATATATATATATATATATATATATATATATATATATATATATATAAAATATATATATATATATATATATATATATATATATATATATATATATATATATATATATATATATATATATATATATATATATATATATATATATATATATATATATATATATATATATATATATATATATATATATATATATATAAAATATATATATAAAATATATATATAAATATATATATATATATATATATATAAAATATATATATATATATATATATATATATATATATATATATATATATAATAATATTCCAAGATAAGGTGTTGAAGAGAAAAACTTTTTTTATTTTTTTTTAAAAAAAGGGTTACTCTTGAAAAAAAATTTTGCTACTTCAAAAAAATAAGATTGGGATAGAAACATTTAACATATTTTATCGGGTGTTCAAAAAATTTAAAAAAAAAAACTTAAAATGATACAAAATTAAAGTGCATTTATTTGAGAAGATTGGAAAAAGTCACTAGGGAAAAGTTGTTCAAAATTAAGAGGCAGTCTCTAATACCAATTTTCGAAAAAATCTGGCCTACTTTTTTTTTTATTTGTGATTAAATTTTTTTAATATCTTGGCATTTATTAGAGGTGTAGGGATAAAAAAATTTGTTTCAATCGCCCATAAAAAAAAATTTATTATAGTTAAATCTGGACTTAGGAGGCCACTGGATTGGTCCTTGTCTCCCAATTTTGGAATTAGTAAATTGATATTAAAATAATGTTCAACAGATTAATAAAAGCAGGCCGTTTTTGTAAAAAAATTGGTATAGAACACCTTTACTTTTGAACAACTTTTCCTGTAACTTATTTCCATATCTTCCCAAATAAATTACTTTATCGAACCTTTAAATTTTTCCAATTTTCGAATACCCCATAAAATATGTTAAATGTTTCTATCCCAATCTTACTCTAAAGGTAGCAAAATTTTTTACCCAAGTAGCTTTTTTAAAAATTAAAAATTAAAAAATTTTTTTCCTATTCAATCCTTTTTTTCCGTGGACATACCAGTATGTCCACGAAAAGGTGTTGAATAAAAAACTCTTTATTTTTATTTTTTTTAAAAGCTATTTGAATAAAACTTTGCCACTTTTGGGATTGGGATTGAAACATTTTAACAATTTTATAGGCGGATTCAGAAAATTGAGAAACTTTTGGTTCAAGTAAAAGTAATTTATTTGAGAAAATATGGAAAAAGTTACAGGGTTGTTCAAAAAAAAGGATAGTTTATACCAACTTTCGACAAAATGGCCTGCTTTTTTTAATCTGTAGAACATTATTTAAATCAATTTTCTAATTCCAAATTGGGAGACAAGGGGCCAGTCGTGGCCTCCTAGGAAAGTTTAATTATAATGGTTTTTTTTTTATGGGGCGTTAAAAAATTGGTTTGTCATTTTGGAAAAAATAAAAATCAAAATAACAAAGTGGCAGAAATTGGATTGGCTATTTTTTCCTTTTCGGGGAAAATTTCCCCTATTTCTCGAATAAATTAAATTTTTTGACCCTTTTAAGTTTTTTTTTCTAAACCCTAAAAATATTTTGTTTCCATCCCAATCTTATTTTAAATGAAATTTTTTAAATAACTTTTTTGATAAAACAAAAAAAAGTTTTCTCTCTTCAATCTTATCCGTATTACTGTATATATATATATATATATATATATATATATATATATATATATATATATATATATATATATATATATTATATATATATATATATATATATATATATATATATATATATATATATATATATATATATATATATATATATATATATATATATATATATATACAGGGTGTCCGGAAGTAATGGATCACAGGCAACAGCAGTTTCCTTGGGGCAAATAATGAATTAACGTAAACTTGCCTTTATCCCAAAGTTGATAAAACTAAGATACAGGGTGTCAAACTTTTTTAATTTGGTTTCGTTTTTTCGTAATAATTTCTTAACTAAATGACATATCGGTACGAAATTGGAAATTTGGGGGTTCTTTGGGGAGAAATTCAAATTCGTCCATACTTTTGATGTTGCTTTCTAGAGGCGCCCCGGCCTACCCCACTTTATTTTGATGGCAACTTTTTTCTAATATTTTTGACCTGTTTTTTAAAAAAAAAGTTACCATAATTCCCTCTCGTCAAAAATGTATACATTTAGGTCTCTAGGGGCAACTGTTTTCGAGATAAACGCACTTTAAAGGACCCCGCAACTTTCCTATGGAAAATGGGTTTTTTTTCAATTGTTTTAAACTTTGCAAAAATAGTTTTCAAAATGATCAAAACTCTTTTCGGGCACAAAACCCGATAACCCCTCTAACACCCTAAAATCACCCTCAAAAGTATCAAATCCCCATGAATTTTAAGGCATTTTGGGGTTTTGGGGTTTTCGTTTTTCCCGAAACTCAGCGTGTTAAGAACTATTCTTTGCAAAGTTTAAAAATAAAACCATTTCTGGAAATTGAATTAATGTACATTTTTAAAGGGGGGTTTGGTCTTTTGGGTCAAATTTGGGCCCCAAAAGAAACCATCAAAAAATTGGGTGGGCGGCCCCCTATTACCATCAAAAATGGACGAATTTAACTGCCTAAAGACCCCAAATTTCCAATTTTCCGCTATGTCATTTGGTTAAGAAATTATTAAGAAAAAACGAAAAAAATTAAATGTTTAACCCTTATTCTGTTTTTTCACTTTGGGATAACAAGTTTATTAACATTATTTCAAAAAAATGCTGTTCTCGGACCAACCCTGATTATTAAAAAAATATATATATATATATATATATATATTATATATATATATATATATATATATATATATATATATACAGGTGCCAATTGAGTGCATGCATGAGGATCTGAAACCGTAAGAGATACGATGTCGATTAAATTATTGCAAAGTTGCGCATTTAGGTGCCTAAAACATGCCAATTAGAAAGTTGTAAAATTGAGTACTTCCGGAGATATTCGGAAAAACGAAATTTTCTGATTTGGTTTTTTATTTGTTTCTGACGTTATTTAAAGAGATATGAAAAACAAACACCTTTCTTATGGCCACTTTTAGCTTCAAAACAGCGTTAAGAGATTTTCCTCGACGTTTAGTTTTGTTAAACCATCATCAACTTTATTTTTTAAATACGGCACTCAATATTTATTGCATTTTTGAAGCAGTTATAATCCCATTACAATGATGTATAACACTTAATATTTTTCAGTTAAATAAACATATTTTTCAAGAGACAATGAGTTAGACAAAGAACGCACATCATTTATAATAGGACGTTCCATATTTGTTAATAAATATTAAGTTATACATTTTTGTAATTGGGATAATAAAGGGTTTAAAAATTAAATAAAACCTAGGTCTGTATTTAAAAATAAAGTTGATGATGAGTTTAACGAAATGAAACGTCGTAGGAAAAACCCTGTTTTGTAGAGCTTAAGAATGGCCTGAAAAGTGTCTTTTTTTTTTCATATCTTTAAATAACTTCAGAAAAATAAAAACGAAATCACAAATGTTATGGACATGGTTAGTTACGCAAATACACTTTGCCATTTTAACCGACTTTTATCTCTTACAGTTTCGAGATCCCCATGCATGCACTGGATCTGTGGCACCTGTATATATATATATATATATATATATATATATATATATATATATATATATATATATATATATATATATATATATATATATATATATATATATATATATATATATATATATATATATATATATATATATATATATATATATATATATATATATATATATATATATATATATATATATATATATATATATATATATATATATATATATATATATATATATATATATATATATATAATATATATATATATATATATAAAAGTTGCTTAGTTTGGGCGCTAGGCAGCTCTAAGGTGAAAATTTTAAAATAGTTTTTCTGGATTAATTCAAAAACTTCTCATACTATTTTGCCGAAATTTGATACGTTGGCCTGGCTTTATGGGACAAACAAACCCATATTAAAATTATGATTAATATAGGTTCATCGGCGTAGAACGTTGATTTTTATTAAATGCTTGTTTCAGATTTCTACACCAATGAAATAAGCGGGGTTTGGGTACAAAATTTGAATTAACCAACGTACTTGCTACAAAAAAGGAACTTCTAATAAAACTCAATTACTTTAACGGTTTTCGAGAATTTTGCATTTTAAAAATTTGCAGTACTTTTACTTATGTTAGTACAAAGTTCGGACACTAGACGGCGCTGAAGTGACAATCTGTAAATGGTTTTCTGCGCCGTTTAGTTTCCATACTAAGTAACTTTGTACTAAGATAAGTTTGCTTCACTGGGCTAAGTTTGGTCTAAGGAATATGTAATAACCTTTTTTAAAGGCTTTTAGGGACATCTTGTCACTTGATTTTTTGGTAAAAACTACCGCAAATTTTTAAAATGCTTTTTGTCGAAAACCGTTATAGAAATCGAGTACCTTTTTTGTAGCAAATAATTTAGTGGATCTGAATGTTGTTGTACCTAAACCCCCTTGATTCATTGGCGTAGAAATTTGAAACAAGCATTTAATAAAAAGCCCAGGTTCTACACCCATGGACTGATATTAATCATAGTTGTGACATGAGTTTTTTTGCCCCATTAAGCCAGGCCAACGTATCAAATTTCGGCAAAATAGTATGAGAAGTTTTTGAATTAATCCAGAAGAAATATTTTAAAATTGTCACTTTAGCGCCGCCTAGCGCCCAAACTAAGCAACTTTGTACAACTGTAACAAATTTAAAACTTTTTTGTAAGGAAGTAATAAAAAACAAACACATATTTAGAACAAATAATTGCGACATTTATTTTCAACAATTAAAAAAAAAAAAAACAAAGTACATATTATAAATATTTTAAAGCTACTAAACACGATGTATGGAAAAGATACGTAATTACCTCACACTGTATTTAGCTTTTACGATGATTTGTGGAAAATAACCTAAGTTTAATAAATTCTTTTTGTAATAATTTAAAATGCCAAGAAAAATACAATATACAGTGTTTAGCGTATAATCATTTTCGTCTTGTTATTTGGTTTGAAATAGTCAAAAGCATTATGAAAAAATAAAAAGCATTATTTTTACATTTTTATTTATTTTAAATTTCTTTTTCTAATTTTGACATTTAACGTGACACTATTCAAAACTCATTGACGTTGTTAAATATCTTAATTTTCATAACTATTACGAAAAGAAAACTTTTCGCAACTGGTGATGAAAAGTAAGATATTTGACGTCAATGAGTTTTGAAAAGTGTCACAAAAAAAAAAATAAAAAGAATTAAATCATATTCAAAATTACAACAAATATTCTATGAAACGCGTTGGGAAACTATTTTTCATAACACACATTCTTTAGCGGAACTCGCTTCGTTCGTTCCGCAGAAATCTGCTCGTTACAAAAAATAGTGTTTTTCCCAACTGGCTGCATAAATAATTATCGAACAAAACATTAATATTAATAATATTGATAATAACAATGTTTGCGGTATGAAATTGATAATAAAAAATCAACGAGAAAAAAGGAAAAAGTTATTTTTTCTAACAAACAAACCGCAAGAAAGTTGCTTTGCAATGTAAAAATGATCAAAATAATGTTAAAATTTATTTTTAAAATACCAACATTTAATAAAATTTTTGAAAAAACTAGTTAAAACAATTGATATATTTATGTGGAGTACAATAATCTAAAGAGTGATATTTAGTCTTAATTTTAATATATGGTGACTTGGTACACATAACAGGGGTTGGGTACAAGTTAACAAAATTGTTTCACTTAAAAATAAAATTTGCAAACTTTTTTGGCTTCCTTGTATATGTAATTTTCATAATTTGGAAATTTTACCGTAACCAAAGCCCTGACAAAAATACCTGATAAAAAAATTAAAAAAGGTGTTGATGTTATTTTACATTAGAAATGGTGTTTGAAATATACAATATTTTAGAGGTACACGTTATTTTATCCTATAAACTATTGTTTTAAGTAAATCTTCAGCTACCTTTAAACCTGAACATTTATTTCAAACGAACAGGCTGAAAAAAATAAGTAGAACAAGATTCGCGTAATCTAGATGAGCCCAACAGAACACACTAGTGTACTGGATATTCATTGCAAATTTCATTAGAAAATAAAGACTAAACCTTTTAATATCAGTGTTTTTTTTTTTTAATAATGGTTAGTTCTAGGATTGTTCGCCCTGTCCTGTTCGTTCAAACCAAAATGTTCAGATCAAGACGTAGCTTTAAAAGTTAAAATATCAAATCACAAACATAGACTTTTTACATTCTTGACACTTTGAATTTGTCCCTAAAGGCATATTTTGCAAAACACATAGTTTAAAAAAATACCGAGACAAAATTATGTGTATATAAAAGGAGTTAGGCGTCCTTAAGTACTTAAACACCTGCGAACAAGCGTGCGAGAGAGAAAAAAATCGCTCACTCACCCTTCTTTCTCGGCCAACGTGCTGATTGATCGACGATGTTAGGCCGACCAATTACAACGCCAAATGGCTTTATACCCCTCCCACCGATCAATCAGCACGTTGGAGCGGGAGAGAAAGGTTAGTGATAGATTTTTCTTTCTATCTTACACGCTTGTTAGCATTGCCAAGCGGCAGGGCTGTCTCTAGCAGCTATATGCTCGAAGTTTCAAAATATCCCGACATGAGGCAGGATGATCAATTGGAGCCACATTGTAAAAACAGAGTTGTTACAGCTATACAACAGATCACAGATGTCTATAATTCCTCCTATTATGACCTTAAATTAAATAAAATACTGAAAAGATAAGTTAAATTAACTGCAGAAATATGCCTTTTTACCGACACTACAAATTCACTTATACCTAAAAAGCATTAGTACATCTTGTGTATAATATATATAAAAACTAAATATGCAAAAGGCACATTGAAAGTTTAAGTATACCGAGTGACCCAGAAATTACTTTCAAGCCGTATTTTTTTAAATTTTTTACTTGTCACACACATGGAGTCCAAATTTTACATGTATTGACACTAAAATTAACTCTGAACTACTTTCGGTTTCACAGGAAGTTTTTCCACTCTATATACAGGGTGTGTCATTTAAAAATCAAGAGTAGGATCTATTTTCGATGAAACAAAAATTAGAAAAAAGGTGATTATGTTGTCAAAAAACGTCAAATTAAATTTTAAAAATATAGGTGTGCTAAACAAAACCTGAAAGTAATTCCGTGGTCGCGGGGTTTATAAGTATAAACTGCTAAGTTATTATTTGTGTACTTGGAAAAAAATATAATGAACAATTCTTCCATGCAATTTCTAACAGACGGAAAAACTGCAACAGGAAAAATATCACGCAAGAAATTATTGAAACTTTAAAAACACATTTATTTAAGAAAAAAATTACCCGTATAAGTATACGAATAATAACATAGCAGTATAGAAAATAATTTTATTCTTTGTGAACAATACTAGCAAAGATTCTATATATATAACTCTGAATTATTCATAAGTTTCCGTGATTGTTAGGTTTTGACACACAGTAGGGAAAATGGATTTATTCTTTTTAGAGTTCCTTACACGAATTAGGGAAAACGTATTTATTCATATTTAAACCCAGAAACAACCAAACTTTTAATACTGCCGGAAGCACATTCAAAAATTGTTGTCAAGGTTAAAACAATAATTACTGAATTGTTCAAAAGACTCTCTCTCGGTATTGATAACCTTTTAACAAAATAATTTAGTGCAAAAAATTGCTTTGTTTTAGAAAAATGCATATGCATATTCAGGTAATTTTTTGATTAACTTCTTAAAGATAAAAATAGTTCTTGAACATTCTCAGAAAAGCCCGGCCAAAGAAAGGTTTACTTAGGACATTTTATGGGTTTTTTGCCACCGTCCTATTTGGGAGATTTATGACTGTTTTTTCTTGGTTTAAATATGTATAAACACACTTTATACATGTCTTGGTGTTTAGGTTTTTTCCTAATATTTATTTGAACTCTTATTATTAAAGCAACACACTCGACCTCGAAACACAAAATAGTAATTTTGGTATCAAGTGCGTAAAATAGCACTTTTACTCCCGTTGCTAAAAAACGCTGGATGCGATTTATAGCCTGTAAAGCGCCATGTAGGTTGACGCTTCTCGATTATGGCCGAGGGTTATATTTCAAATTTCGTGCATAATAAAATTCAAATAGCAAAAAAATTATAGGTTCTAGATCCATAGTTCTCTCGAGAATTCCAATTCTACTACCACAAAAACTGATAGAAAACTGATATAAAATTATTGTTTTACCAAAAATTGGGACCTTATTATTTTTTTTGTTGTTTTATAATTTTATAAATGCGGACGTTTTTGTTACTTTTTTACCCTAGGGCGTAAAAGTGCAATTTTACGCCTCAAAGGGAAGCGCAAAACTGTATTTTACGGCCGGTCGTACAAAAATTCTATTATTTTACAGATCTGTCAATCGTGTTGTCAATCGTTACCTCAGTAACGACTATATTATATATTGTTGATTAATCGATCAATGATTGTGTCATATTCATTCGCGGAAATGTCTTACCAAATACCATTTATACTCAGATTTTGTGACGGATATTTTTTGCCTTGTTTTGAATATTTGCTTTTGCAAAATTAACTTAAAATCCCTCAAGATTCTCTAAAAACGGGTTTCGTTCAATTTTCAAAAACAAGTGTTATTCGAAAACCAGCAAAAATATCCGGCCAAATCTAAGCAATATAATGTTTTAGCACTTTTCTTTACCTTTGTTTAAAATAGACTTGATGCTGACAAAAAAAACTGTACAAAATGGTTTATTTTGTTGACGGAAAATTTTCGTGTAATTATCTGTATATTGGTTTTTAATCTGAGTGTTCCGTACCCTAGATTTATCACACATAAATAAATAATCGTTTT
>JAHBCN010006707.1:2500-47186 GCA_019359885.1 Listronotus oregonensis
TCAATAAAATAAAAGATGAAGAAGAACGCTTTAAGATGACATATCAGTCCTATACCTAAATCTCAAGTTTTTAATAAAGCCGCTTTTTTGTAAAACATTATTTTTTAAAGAATTTATTTTAATAACCATGAAAATATCAAGCTTATGACAGTTTGGTGACTTTTATAAGTAACTTATAAACAGTTATTGACGGTTTTTAAAAAAAATCTCCCAAAGTGAACGCAAATATTTATTATTCAAACGAAGTTCTTATGAAATTATTTATTTTCAGGACAATGTGATCAAATCATTGCCAGAAGTTGTAGAAAATTTAAAAATGTATCCTGAATTAACACCAATGAACGAGAGGAAGTTAGTACGACTAAAAATAATTTCAAACTATGGCTCAAATTTAAAAGCGCTTTAACATTACCAAAACCTTACTTAAATGAATACAATATTGTTAACGTTTTGGCATATTTTTATGCATATCCAGAAGCTTCAATTCGTAGTGCAGAAGAAGATTTGGGTGTATCATATGCTTCAGACAAAGAATTTTGGAAAATCAGAAATGCATCCGATAAATTTACTAAAGTTCAAGCCCTTAAAGGGAAGACTTTGAACGTAGAGTGCATTTTTGCGAAACCCTTTTAAAATTTAACAGGAGGATCCAGGATTTTTGTCAAAAATAATTTGGGCGACGAAGCAAAATTTACAGGATGGGATTTTTTAAAAGAAGGAAAAAACATTTTTGGGCTGATCATAATCCTCCCTGACGAAAGAAATGGGGTTTCTTTATAAATGTTTTCTGTATTTTAAAGAAAAATAAAATTAGTTTTTTTTTTATGATGACACACTCAATGCTGAGAGATATCTCGAAATACTAAGGACGACTGTTACCGATTTCGTCGATAATTTGTCTTTAGAGGAATATAGGAATTCGTGGTTTCAACTGGACGGAGCGCCAGCTATGGGGGAAGTTTCCGGGAACTTTACGAAATGCGTGTTACGCGTAGGGGATTGGCCAGAGATCACCCGATCTCACGCCGCTTGATTTTTTATGGGGTGTTTTAAAAGAAAGGGTGTTCATTACTCCAGGCCTACTAAAGAAGAACTGCGACGGCGAATAGTGCGGTGTATTGTGTACGAGTCGTGTACAAAAGCACATTCTAAAATGTTTAGAATGTAATGGACAACATTTCCAACATTTATTGTAAAAATTTTTATTTTGTTTACAATTTTATTATTTTTATTCATCTTAATTATGTTGTTTCTGTACTTTCACATGTTAATTGATTTATTTTGTAGTCAAACTGTCATGTTGATATTTCCATGGTTACTTAAAATTAAATTCTTTTTTAAAAAAAATTTTTTACAAAAAAGCGGCTTTATTAAGAAAACTTGATGATTTAGGTATAGGGACATAATATGTCATCTTAAAGCGTTCTTCTTCATCTTTTATTTTATTGAGTAATATACAGGGGGTTTCATTTGAAAAAATGATCTTTTGACCCCTTTAAGAATAACGGAAATAATAGTAATTTTAGCACGCCCTGTATGATGTGGAGTCGATTTCTTGGTGTAAATTAAATAATCGTTCTGTCTAAACTACCACCGAAACATCAACTTTTCATGAATTGAGAGCATAATTTACTTGTTAATTAGCCATGTTTTGGAGCATATTTAACACAAATTATTTTTTATCTCGAAAACCGATAGAGATAGGTATAGGGCAATATTAACAAAAAGTATTATAATAAAAGGGCGAATATAAAAACTTGTTAATATAGGGGGTGTTCCATTTTAAAAAATAAAGTTTCTAGACTTTTTGATAGAAGCGGCAACGTCGCAATGCTAAAAAATATTTTAGATCGGTAGAACAGGTAAAAATGTAAGAAAATTTTCGAAAAATTTGCGTCTCGTTTTCCATAAACGTCTAACCTACCATCGACCGTGAATCACCCTGTATAAAAGGGTCAAAGTTTTTCTTTCACAATATTTTGAGAGTACCTCATTAATTTATTGATATTTTTTGAAAATGGTTTGTTATTAACATTTTTTTTTATAATGAGACCTTAGCAAGTGTTCAATGATCCTAGAAAATTTCCTTTACAATCTTTCTTGCGTTTTGAAAAAAAAATTGTTTTTCCATCTGCATTTTTGCCGTTTTACACATCATGATGGATTTTTCGACGGCCGTTTTGGCGAAAAATATTGGGTGGGAAAAAAAATGGTAAGAACCATTTTTGTAGATTGCGAGGTGATCTTCAATTTTTGTCTGAACAAAATTTCAAATTGCATATTTTGACAGGGGGCCATTTTCAGGGGGTTTCCCCAAAGTCGGAATCGTGATAAAAATTTTCTCGCGTGAAAGTATCCGCGAAGCCCTAAGGCTAGCGCCACAAATGTAAACTGTAGAGATTTTTTTACAGCTTTGGGTACTTTCAGATCTTGAGTTACTAGACTATTAGTAGAGTTGATTAAAATATAACACCTGGACTGGAATTCTGTAAAAATATAAGGAAAGAGAATGTCAAAATAGGGATCACATGTCCTTGTTGCCCTTAAAGGTAACTTCGAGGGTAACTTATAAGTTTGTCACTGTCTTGAAAGAGATAGAGAAAAGGCATGTCAAATAATTTGCTTACAGAATCGGGCCTCTATAATACTTTACAGACAATAGTATTACTAAATACAGGGTGATAATTTGATATGCATGGGGATCTCGGAACCGTAGAGATAGAAGTCCTTTAAATTATTGAACGTGTGCTTAGGTGCCTAAAAATCCGATTAAAGTTAAATTCCGAGACTGGAGATATCCGAAAAAACAAAAATTTGCTGATTTGTTTTATTTTTTCGACGTATTAGATAAAACAAAAGACACTTTTATGGCCACTTTTTAAGCCTATAAAAAGGTGAGAGATTTCGACGCTTCGTTAGACCATCATCAACTTTATTTTTTTAAATGCGGATTTGGTTTTTTAATTAATTTTTTGAACTTTTATTATCCCGATTACAAAAATGTATAACACCTAATATTTATTAACAAATATGGAACGCCCCTATAAGAAATGATGTGCGTTCCTTGTCTTACTCATTGTCTCTTATGGAAAATTTGTTTATTTAAAAGAAAAATATTAAGTGTTATACATCATTGCAATTGGGATTTTAACTGCTTCAAAATAATGCAATTAAAAATTGAGTGCCCATTTAAAAAATTGAGTTGATGATGGTCTAACGAAAACGAAACGTCGTACGGAAAATCTTAAAGCTATTTTGTAGACCTTAAAAAGTGGCCATGAGAAAGTGTCTTTTGTTTTTCCATATCTCTTTAAATAACGTCAGAAAAAAATTAAAACGAAATCAGCAAAGTTCGGTTTTTTCCGGATATCTCCGGAAGTACTCGGAATTTTACAACTTTCTAATCGGCATGTTGTTAGGCACCTAAATGCGCATCTTTGCCATAATTTAACCGACTTCGTATCTCTTACGGTTTCCGAGATCCCCATGCATGCACTCGAATCTGTGGCACCCTGTATAGGAGATATTTTTATGTACAATCACAATATTAATGTATAACTCCATAAAAAAATTAAATTATATATAAATGCTTTAGTTTTACTTGATATAAAAAAAATTACAATGTTTATGATGATACAACTATTTTATGAAATAACAAAAATACAAATTCTTTATATGATGTAACTGAAAATATTAATAATATTTTAAAAATTCAATCATGTTGTAACTTTATAACTAAAACTAATATCTTGACATTTAAATGTATAATCAATAGTAGTAGTAAACTACTACCAACTACCAAATACACATTCTACTTTAATTAAAAAAAACTGTAATTTATGACTCAAAAAAATGTTGCATCATTTATCTGCTAGTATTAAAAATATAGGTTGTTTTTACAACTTCAAATTGTCTGTCAAAAACTCATTGTTAGAAAAGGCTCATTATGTATTGTCTGAATACTTTGAAGATAACTTAAAATAGATCCATTGCATGGAATCATTCATTATATTGTCTTCTTTCCTTCTAATATCGTATAATTTATTATTATTCTTTGACTAACACCAAGCTACAAAAAAATCTTACCTGTGTAATATTCTTGCCTTTCCAAATACGGAGCTGCTTTTGCTATAGCTCTCAGCTCAATCAAATAAACAAAGTACAAGTTCCTCAGCCAGTTCGGTCCTTCTCCATTGGTCGTCTCTGGCGAAAATCGCCTGATAAACTCCTCCAAATTCGGCCCCCATTCTCCCTTAGGATCTTTAAGCGACAATCCGTTTTTGTTCGACAATAAATAATTAGCGGATAGATGAATGTTAATACTTGCGTGTAAGCCTGAAATAGCTCGATAAAAGGCTCGCTCTTCCAAACACATGTTATTGAGCTTTGCGCTTTGAATGTACGGGTTGAAACTGAAGCTCTTTTTAGGCCTGAAGCAGTTTTCTAGGTAGATTGTACGCCAAATGCGATGCGCTGACTCTCCAGCATATCCGGTGAATCTCTCGGGATTCAATAGAAGGTCTACGTATTCTGCATCTTCACCCTGGTCATCGTGCACGCAGAAATTGTCTTGGGCATAGTCGTGAGCTGCCCACATTTGCATATCATGCTGTGCTTTCTCGCTCAGAGTTTTGTTTAAGTAATCAAGTTCCATGTGATGTTCGTTACAGTCTTTCTCAGCATCTTTCGTGTATTTATTGTGGTTAGCGAATTTTTGCTCCCCTTAAGTCCTATAGGAATTTCGTTTTCTTCGCAGGACTCTACGTGACAATACCGCATAGCACAGCGACTGTCGTCCGTCCAAAAGGGACATGGTCTCTTTAAATTTACCTTAAAAAACCTGAAGTAGTCCTTCACGAGCAAACTTCTCAGTCTGGGATAGATTTTAACGTTGTTATAACTGTCGACAGTGTCGATATTACAAGAACACTCATCGATTTTCCCTTCTAATTGACAAAAACATTCGTCGGATTGGGATTTCTGGGGCAAGTTGAAAAAGCCGAAACACTGGTTTAGTATCGCCGCGCACAGCAGGAGTTTTATCATGTTTACGCAAAACATTTTGACCGAATAAAAGTTTCATTGCGATAAGCGAAATAAACACCGGTAATTTTTACTTATCCATTTCGGATCACGAAAAATTAATTCAGGCGAACGGGCAGAGAACACGTAAACAATCAATGAAAACAGCTGTGAGTTGTCAGAAGTCCGGGAGAAATCGGCAGTTGTCGTGTACGTATTCGGTTTGCGGAGAAAACATGCACGGATCACTACGAAAATACGGCTTGTTGTGTTTGTCTTATGTGAATTTTCAGCCGTTCTTTGTTTCGGTTTATAATCGTGGGTCAGTTTGGATCACGTTCGCAAATTAGATGCAAGATAAATGCCACGCGCGAAATTAAATCTGCGAGGTTACGAGGACATAATAATATGCTTTCTCCAAACAAAAATATTACAGTAATTAAGAAATAAAATAATTAATCACCAATAGCTACTGAGGATATTTCGTTGTATTACGTTGCGTATGTGCATGATCGCAGGTAATCTATCGGACGTGGGAAATATCACGTCATTTATCTGTAATCGTACAAAGGCGGACGATTTGAAAAAATTTTTTAAAAAATTTAAAAAAATTTTTTTGGGGAAAAGGGGAAAAAATTTTTTTAAAAAAGGTTTAAAAAAAATTTTTTTTTTTTTTTTTAAAAAAATTTTTTTGGGGGGGGGTTTTTTTTTTTTTTTTTTTTTCCCCTTTTTTAAAAAATTTTTTTCCCCCCAAAAAAAAAAAAAAAAAAAAAACCCAAAAAAAAAAAAAAAAACCCCCCAAAAATTTTTTTTAAAAAAAAAAAAAAAAAAACCCCTTTTTTTTAAAAAAAATTTTTTTTTTTAAAAAAAAAAAAAAAAAAAAAAAAAAAACCCCCTTTTTTTTTTTTTTTTTTTTTTTTTAAAAAAAATTTTTTTTTTTTTTAAAAAAAAAAAAAGGGGGAAATTTTTCAAAATTTTTTTTTAAAAAAAAAAAAAAAATTTTTTTTTGGGTTTTTTTTGGGTTTTTCCCCCCCCAAAAAAAAAACCCCCCCAAAAAAAACCCCAAAATTTTTTAAAAAAAAAAAAAAAAAAATTTTTTTTTTTAAAAAATTTTTTTTTTTTTTTTTGGGGTTTTTTTTTTTTTTTTAAAAGGGGTTTTTTAAATTTTTTTAAAAAAAATTTTTTTGGAAAATTTAAAAAAAAAATTTTTTAAAAAAAATTTTTTTAAAAAAAAAAAATTTTTTTTTTTTTTTTTTTTCCAAAAAAAAAATTTTTTTTAAAAAAAATTTTTTTTTTTTTTTTGGAAAACCCCCCCTTTTTTTTTGGGAAAAAAGGGGGAAAAAAAAAAAAGGAAAATTTTGGGTTTTTTTTTTTTTTTGGGGGGTTTTTTTTTTTTTTTTCCCAAAAAAAAAAAAAATTTTTTTTTTTAAAAAAAAAAAAAAAAAAAAAATTTTTTTTAAAAAAGGGGTTTAAAAGGGGGTTTTTTTTTTTTTTTTTTTTTTTTTAAAAAAAAAAACCCCCCAAAAAATTTTTTTTTTTTTTTTTTTTTTTTTTTTTTTTTAAAAAAAAAGAAAAAGGGGGGGGTTTTTTTTTTAAAAAAAAAATTTTTTTTAAAAAAAAATTTTTTTTTTTTTTTTTAAAAAAAAAAAAAAAAAAATTTTTTTTTTAAAAAAAAAATTTTTTTTTTTTTCAAAAAAACCTTGGGGAAATTTTTTTTGAATTTTTTTTTCCCAAAAAAGGGGTTTTTGGGAAAATTTTTTCCCCCCCGGGGTTTTTTAAAAAAAAATTTTTTTTTTTTAAAATTTTAAAAAAAAAAAGAAATTTTAAAAGGGGGGAAAAAAAAATTTTTTTTTTTTTTTAAAAAAATTTTTAAAAAATTTTTTTCCCCCCCCCCCCTTTAAAAAATTTTTTTTTTTTTAAAAAAAAAAAAAACCCCGTTTTTAAAAAATTTTTAAAACCCAAAAAAAAAATTTTTAAATTTTTAAAAATTTTTTAAAAAAAAAAATTTTTAAATTAAACAAAACCTGATTTTTTGTTAGTTTTAATTGCTAATCTCCATTTTTTTTCTAAACTTATATTTAAAGATTTGACTTTTATGGGGTGGTAATTGAACCTATCGCTCCCCAAGAACCCCCCCGCCCCCGTTTTTGTGTCAAATCTTTTGTAATTTTTCCAAAATTATTTTCAAAGTTTATGCCACAAAAAAATTTCCCTTTTTTTTTCTGTAGCGCCACCAATTTGGGGCATTTTGCCGGAAAATTTTTTTATGTTTGATAGATATTTCTTTTTCCCCCTTTCCCTCCATAATGGGGGCCTTTTTTTATCTTTTACAAGCGCAAGCGCAGTCGCCATGTTGAAAAGGGAAAAATTAAAAGTTTCGTACCGTTTTGATCGACAAGGGCGGGGAAAAAGCAATATTATCTCCCAATTAAATTATTTACGGGAAAAAAAACGTTGATGGTGCTTCACTGATTTATAATTCATTTGAAGCCCATAATTTACGCAATTTAAAAGGTAGCTAAAATGTCATGGACTTTTTTTTTTAAAAAGGAAAAAAAAGTGAGCTGATTGAGAGGTTATAGGCATCATTACTTCTTTACTATACAAAAAGTATCTATAATTTTATTCTAATTGGGCCCTTTTCCACATATATACAATTGTTATATTGATTAAATTGTATTGTATTTAAATGATTTATAGCGTGTATCACTCTTACTTTTTTTTATAACAACACCCCCCTTTTTTTCCCTTTTTTTATACTGATATCATTATAATAATAATGATTAAACAAACCTATTTGCTAATTAAGGCACTTTTTTCTTTATTTTCGTATTTCTTTTTTTCAATAACTATACTTTTTTAGTATTTTTTTTTTTTAATTATGTGTTTACAGGCCCTTTAACATGCTTTTTACAAAAAAAAGTACAAAAAAAAAGGCTGATACTGACGCATGCGCACAAAAAAATTTTTATGAAAAGGCCCTTTGGGTTTCTTTTGTCAATGCTGGCTTGCTTGATTTTTAAATAATTCGGGTGTAGGAGGTGAAACGACGAAAATACTTTCACCAAATTTCTAGATGGTCAAGTAAGTTTTTCTTTTTTTCCCCAAAAATTTAAAAAAAAAAAAATTCCCAAAGACGCTCGGGGAACTTCTTTTATGATGTGTTGATAACATTATTTCAAACACAAAGCGGAAGTCTTCGGGGTGAAGGGGTTAAAATTAATTCTTCTTTTTTTAGATTCATGAACTGGCCAAAAAAGCAAATTTGAAGAAGAAATTCGCGAAGAACAAGACGAAAAAAAGAGGATGGAAGAAGAAAAGGCATTAAGCGGCAAAAATTTTTTGGGAAAAAGCATCTGTTTTTTAAATTTTAAGGGGAAAACTAAGGAAATACAAAAACTAACAAAACTAGTTTTGTTTGAATTTTTGTTGTTTTGGGTTAAATTTTTTGATTATTTCAAAAAAAAATTTTGGAAAAAAAAACAAAACCTCAATTTTTTTCTTTTTTTTGAAAAATCCCATTGTTTTTTAAGACGCAATAAAAAAAGTCTAGTTATTTCTTTATTATATGTGATACGTCATGTTGTAGTGTGTTGAATATTAATAAAAAGAGTTTATTTAGTAATTTATGTTTTGATTTTTTTTTGTTTGTTTTTCGCCTCTTTTGGAAGTCGTTGGGCCACAAATTTTATTTAAATAGAACCGCGGTATTGCCGGAATGTAATTTTCTACGTTTACTATGGGTAGTGGCTACAGCGCTATTATCAGATAAGTTTTGTTTGTCATCTCCGAAGCAGAAAAAAGCAAAATTTTTTGGGACGATCCTTTTTAAAGATTATGAACTCACAGAAAATAAAAACAAAAAAAATTTGAAAAATTTTTTGATAAATTTACGGGAAATTAATGAAACTATACGAAAATTTAAAAAACTAAAGTCACGGGATACGAACATTTAAACACTACCTCATTGATTTGTTTTGGATGATGTGGAACTGATCAAAAATTTAGTTTTTTTTCTTAAAACAAAGGGAAAAGGAAAGCCTAAACATGGTAGACCTAAAGAAAGACTTAGATGAGTACCTTCTTTTACAAAGTGACCAAAAAAAGAATTTTAAAATTACAATACCTGCAATACCATTACAAAAACCTAATATCACGAATTGGTTTAAAAAGGAACAGCCCCCCGAAGACGAGACTTGGTTTCAGGAGACAAAGAAACAGTGTTGTCCTAGTTTAGTAAGTTGAATACATTTTCAAAGTGTTTTAATAATTCTTTTCTGTCACTTGTTGAACGGTAGAGTTCAATTATGAACCTTTTTTTTTATCTGTTTTCAGTCAAGATTCCAGAGAATTGTACTCTTTGCTATATGTGTAGGAATGGGAATATTATGCTTTTCAATATCGTTGATGTATATTCCAGTATTACTTTTTAAAGCAAGAAAATTTGCTCTACTTTTTACATTAGGCAGTTTATTCTTTGTCATAAGGTTTGTATTAATAAAACAGAGTATATACTACTCACAGAATATGTATTATTTACTTACATATAAATAAACCTGCTTTTTGGTAAAAACAGGCTTTTAATAGCATCTGCTTTTTTCTTTTAGTTTCTTTTTTTTGTGGGGTCCAGTGGCTTACCTCAAACATATGTTTTCCGAAAACGAATAGTACTAACATTAACATATGGAGGCACTTTATTTGAACCTATATTGTGCTCTACATTTACAAAGTACTCCTTTTACGGTACTGTTTGCTGTAGGACAAATAGTTTCGTTACTATGGATTTGTAGTTTCAAACATTCCTGGAGGAACCACGGGTTTATCATTCCCCTTTTTCGGGGTCTGTCATTTGGGGGGCTGCTTTACCAATTTAAAATGAAATTTAAAAGAATAAAATTTTTTTGTATTTAGTTTTATTTAATTGTACATATGTTTTTGTAAATAAAATTTAAACTTTTGGAAAATTTTTTTTTGTTTTAGATAAAGGTATACGTTATTGTTTTAAATTTAAATTTTGTATAACATAATATAGTTTTTCCCAACTTCGAACATAAACCTTTTAAAGAGCACCCTTGTTTTTCCGGTTTGTGCGTGAGGAAGAATGGCAGTAAAACCCTTTTCTTTCTGCTCCATGTGCCTGGTAGTTTTTGGAGGGGTTATGTATCCCGCTCTGCGTGTTGATTGGTGGGCGGGGTCATACCCTCCGCGCCAAATCAGAAATTGGGCGAGAGAACAAACTGCTATTCTTTATGTCTGTTCCCCACAGCCGAGTGGCAAGGCCTTCTACGGGTATGCCGAAAGGTTAAAAAATATTCCCTTGTGGACATCTAGCAACACTAGCAATACCAATGATGCCAAATAAGGTTTTCTAAAAAAGAATAAAATAAAACAACATAAATAAAGTATTTATTTATTCCTAACTAACAAAACCTAAAAATAAATTAAGTTAAAAACATATACATGTAAAAAAATATGAGCAAACTACATTAACATTTTAAAAATATTTTTTAACGCAATTTTAAAAATCTTTTTTGGGACTGTTTAAAACACAGTGTATAAGTGAAGTATTAAGTATTTAAAAGGTATCTAACTTAACGTACTTAGGTTTTCTTATAAAAAATATGAACAATATCACAAGTCACAATGGCCCCAAAAAAAAAATGGGCAAAACACAAAATGTTCTATAATGTGTAAGTAGAAGGGAAAAAATTTTTAATTTTGATTTGTAACACTTTGTCGATCCAAAAATAAATAGTAACACAACTTGAAATTTATATATTTTTTCAATATATACAGTGTGTCGCAGTTTGCATGAAACTACCCTTTTATCCGACCTACTGGGCGATTTTATGAAATTTCGGTGATTGATAACTACCCCAAATGTGACCTTGCCGACAACTCAAAAAATGACATTTTTCCATAGGCGTACGTTATTTAAGGCAAAAGTGGGGGCGATTTTTAAAAAATTTTTTTTTTAACGATTTTTTAAATTTACCTAATTATATTTTTAATAAGCACCTTTAAAAACCTTTTTGTGGGGTTTTATAGGTGCCTAAGGTATTTTAAAAATACAGGTCTTCAAAAAAAAACAATTATTTTAATCAAAAAATAAAAAATTATTCCAGGTAAAAATAATTTTGTAGTTTTTATTTTTTTGATTCCTATCTGAAATACCTTTACATACACTGTCATAAAAACTTCCACAGGCGCTTTCCAAAGACGCTTATTAAGAATATCAAATTAAGTAATTTTTTAAAAAAATCGCTAATATAAATTTTTGAAAAATCGACCTATACTTTTGCCCCCAATAATATACGCCTATGACGAATCTCAAGTTTGACTGTGTGGCAAGGTCATATTTGGGGTAGTTATTAATCACTAAAATTTTATAAAGATCGCACAAGTTGTTTCTGAGATCGATAAGTTGATAATATCTAGATAATCATAAATTTGAGCAATATTTTTTTTATAGTTAGGGATGTAAACAAGTTTATAGTTATTTTTTATAAATATGGTAAATTTGCATTTTCTTTGTCTACAAACTCATTGGTAATAAAGCCTATATTTTTAATAACCCTAAGTCTTAAATATTCCTGGTTAGGTTTATTACCGCTTTTCTTTAATAAAAATCGTATTTTTTTTTGGTAATTGTTCAAAATTGGGGCCTCTCTTTTCTGAGATGTAAAATCAAGATGATTAATTTTTTTCAGTTGTCAAATATTTTTATTTTTAAAGTTTATCAAAAATAGAGTGAGTAAAAAAAATTCAAACGTCAATTTTTCGATAAAAAAAAATTAGAAATGATTTGTAAATACACGTAGAATAAAAAACAAACCACTATACCTAAAGTCCAAAATTTCTGTCAGTGACTCATTTAATACCGGCCACCCAACCGACGAAGCGGCTGAATAAAAATCTAACACTAGTAAATAATCTTTAATTTAAGGCCATGATATACTTTTCCGCTCAAATAACTGTGAACCGGCCAAAAGTTTCATCGCCACGTTGCATCATAATTCGCAAGAATAGCATATGTATTGAAATCATTGTTATCGAGAAGACAATAAAAGTGGCACACACATTCCTTAGTTTACAACTTGAAGAGACTTGAAAATAAGCGTATCGACAGGGTTTTCGTGCTGTTCGATGATTTTATTTAGTTATTATTGATTATGAGATTTTGTAAGTTTAAATTTTAATTATACAGGGTATTTTCTAAATATTATAAATTTCTAATAATTGTAGTATATAGATATTGTTTTGTGCCAATTTTATAGTAGTTTATCTTATTTAGTGTGCTGTATATAAAGATTTAAGTGTTGTTAAATTAACAATTCTGTAAACTATGAATATTAGCCAACCTTTAACTAGTTATTCGCGTACAAAAAAAAACTCAGTTAACGTTAAAAAGAACGAATAATGGTTAAAAATGTTTTACCATGGGATTCGGGAACGAAATCCAGAACTAGCTCACTTTGGATGCTGCAAGAGATATAACAAAGTTTTTCGCGTACGGTATTCAGAGTTTTAAAGGCAAGAAAACAATATTAGTAATTATTCGGATACTGAAAATGCGATTTTACGCTATTTTGCACACTCTTTACTTTCGATTGTTAAACATGAATCAGAAGCTGTTTTGGCCGCCTTTTATAGTATTAAAAAAAAAATAATAGAAAAGAATAATAAATTGTTTAATTCCATTTTACGACATAAAACTCATACTATTTTAATATTTAAAAAAAAATCACTTAAAAAATGAAACGCCAATTTTCAATAAAAAGTAGGTAAAACGTTTACGTCCGAATTTAACTCGAAATTCTAAATATTCCTGTTACCAAGTTGTAATAGTTTTCTTTATGATATTTTTATAAGGTATGCGAACCTTCTTGCTTCGCTCGACCCGCAATGTTTGATCAAAAATATTCTCGATATGGAAATCTAAATATGGAACACGAAAGACCCGAAATAGTTATTGGAATCTACAAGCTGATGATCTCAGGGGCTTTCGTGTTCCTTCTATAGTGTATTATTTTTGATGAAGCATGCGTGTGAATATCGTATTTAATATTGAAATTGCAAGATCGGTGGTGAATTGGCAAGTCGGTGTAACTTGGATTGTCTATCGTTCTGCTTTTTACATATTTTTTAATTTATGATAAGACTAAAAATTTTATTTTTTCATGTAGCAAAATAATAAAATCCAGAGAAGGTAAAATTAAAGTAAAAAAATTTTTTTTGGAAAAACGTTGAAAAATCGACAAAAAAAACTCAAATTTTGTGTTCAATGACCTCAAAATAGGAGGTGTGTGCAAAATTAAGCAAAAAATTACATTTTCATTAATCCGAATAATACCAAAATAATATAGGCTTGTTACTAATTTAAAGGGTTGATGAAAATGTGAAAATAACTTTGCTTGTAAAAAATATTTCCATGTTTTGACGAAATTTTATCATTTATTTTCTACGCCACTGGAATTGATTCCCCTGACCCCACACAACCCGGGGCACTCTAAAAGCGAGCGATGCGTCATTGACAGAAATTTTGGACTTGAAGTATAGAAATTGCTAAACCCTAATTAATGCAATATCAACTAAAAATTAAAAAAAAAACCTTTTTTATTTTCAAAATAAAAATTAATAAAAAAAAATATTTTTTTACTTTTTTTAAAGATTCATAATAGTCCAGTAAATGAAGGGATAAAGCTGTAAATAAATCTGTACAGTTTTTCCTTGTGGCGCAATTTTTAGGTCTTTGAGGATGCTTTCGAGCGAAAAAAGTTTATCAACATTAACAGGTGGGAAAGAGCTAAAAATGGTCCCTCAAGGCCCAAAAAATGGGTTTCCCGTTAATATCTGCCAAAATATGCGAAATGGAGAATTTTTGTTTAGACAAGATCTTATAATCCTAGAAATGGCCCTTTTAATTTTTTTCGAAAAATCGATAGTTGTCGAGATAACAGGACCCAAAGATCCCGTCATTTCAGCTGCCGCTTTACCGCTATAATGCCGCTATCTTCATGGATTCACTTATAAGCGGGCGGACGAATTGTTCCATTACTCGGGTAATATGTACATTTTTTTGTCCATTCAAAGTTCATCAGAATGGGAAAACCCGTACCTATTATTGCATATAAGATTGGGTCCATTCTAAATTTTCTAGAATAATAAAAAAAGCGGTCAAAGTTTGTTTTTCACAATATTTTGAGAGTATCTCATTAATTTATTAATATTTTTTGAAATGATGGTTTGTTATTGACACTTAGCAAGTGTATAATGATCCCAGAAAATTTCTTTCGCCATCTTTCTTGTGTTTTGATAAAAAATTGTCTTGCCCATTTGCATATTGGTGTTGTGAAAAAAATGGTAAGAACCATTTTTGTAGATTTCGAGGTGATCTTCATTTTTTGTCCGAAAAAAATTCTCTAAACAAAGTCATTTCTTTTTGTGGTGTCGTCTTTTTGGTATAAAAGTGAGACAAGTTATAATTTTGTAAAAACAAAAAAAAAATAGTACTCTTAGAATAACAATTTCTAGTACATTGTTACTATCCCTTAATACTTACAAAATGTAATAGATTTCATTTCTATAATTCTAAAAGGTTTTCAAATGCACTAATTTTAATACAGGGTGGCCGTCCATATTTTGACCCATTTTGATCGCGAATAACTTTTGAACAAATAAAGATATCAAGATGCGGTTTTCGCAAATATACTTATATTTCTTTAAAGTTTATTATTTTTAAAATTTAATCTTTCCCCTTTAAAAAAATGTAACACAAGCTATGGTTATCTTAAAAAATAACGCATTTATTGACCTCTAAAAGAATTGACTGTATGTCGGAATGAATATTATTTTAAAAGGATTTTGAAAAGTCGCCTGTGGAAACAAAGTTATCTCGTTTCCATAACAGCTTTAACAAGCATCATTGTCAGCCAATGTTGGTCATTTTTGACAAGTTATTTTAATTAGGAAGCGCAAAATGTTCTCGTTAAGCGAAAAAGGAAAATGTGTTATTATGTTTACTTGAAACCAAATCAGTAAAAGAAACCCAGCGAAGATTTATAAACATGTTTAAATAAGCTCCACCCACAAAAAACTCAATTAAAATCTGGTACAGAAAATTCTGGAATTACAGGATCTTTAGCCGTAAAAAGAAATTAGTAAACAATGAGAATTTGCTAAATAAACGTTACAATTCTGTAGATAACTCAGGAGAAGATCCAACATTGTCAACAGAAAAATCTCAAGTTCAGTCCATATTCCTAAAACTACAGTACAAGAAATCATGAAAAAAGAACTTAAATTAAAGCCATACAAAATTCAAATGTTACAAGAAATAAAAAGAAACTGGATTTTTCTACAAAGAGATTGGAGATTTTGCCAGAAGAATTCAAAATTTAGTAAGGAACAATATACATTTGGATAGACTAATTAATGTCAGACGAAGCCACATTTCACCTCAATGGAAAAGTAAATAAGCATAACTGCGGGTTTGGGCAACAGAAGAAATCCTCGACAATATAACGAACACGTTAGAGATTCGCCAAAAGTCACAGTCTGGTGTGGTATGTCAAAGCAAAAAATTTATTGGCCATTTTTTTTTCATGAACCAGCGCTTCATAACCTCTTTGGACTTACGTTGATATGCTGGAAGCTTTTATCCCCAATTGCAAGAAGAAAATCTATTGAATTTCACGTCTATTTTCAGCAAGATGGGGCTACACCACATTATGCTAAACATTACCAAGGATTCAATGACCAACGTTTTGGAAACCGGTGGATTGGAAGGAGGCTATTTCTAATACCTCGTTCACCGATTGAGCTTGTTCCAGATTTTTTCTGTGGGGATATGTGAAGAGGTGTTATAGTCCACTTCCCAAAAATTTAGAGCAATTAAAAATTAATATCCGAAGCATAATAGAAAATATTCTGAAGAATTTTTAGTCCAATAGTTTTAATATTTTTTTTTCAATTTAAATAAGTGCGTCGAAGTCGGCGGAAGGCATTTTCAATATTTACAGTAGTTTTTAAAAAGTAATGTAACCTTATTGTAACTATTATTTTAGTAATAACCTAAACCTTTGACGATCCTTTTTTTTTGTAACATATGAAGCAAATTTTGTTAAATGTATTGTTGGTCAACATGCAGTCAATTTTTCGAAGGTCAATAAATACGTTATTTTTAAGATAACCATAGCTTGTGTTACATTTTTTAAAGGGGAAGATTAAATTTTAAAAATATAGAAACATATACAGAGTGTTCCATTTAAAATAACATAGTTACGATACTATAATGGAAAATCGGCCATTTTGTTTTTGACTAATGGGATATATCACAATAAAATCGGCGAAGATACGAGAATAAACTTTAAAAATATAAGTGCATCTGCAAAAACCGCATCTTGATACCTTTATTTGTTCCAAAAGTTATTCTCGATTAAAATGGGTCAAAATATGGCCGGCCACCCTGTATTAAAATTCCCAATATCTCAAACCTGACCTATTTTTAGTTTTCTCACTATTATTCTGGAGCGGCGATGCATCATGAGCTCTTGGACTAACATATTTTTCAGTAAGTCTCTAACATCACAGCAATGTATTGTCAAAACACACAAAACTGTCTTTCCCCCTCTATTTTGTTGTCGCTAAACTTGAGTTCGTATTTATTATAATTTTTTTTTAAAACTTTGGTCAATTTTTATATAAAAAAAGTCTATTTCCTATTAAAAAATTATAAAACACATAATCTAGATTCTAAAACACTCATTGTTGCCCCTGCCTATCGTGTCGAGGAACTATTACCCAGCCATCCCTGGAATTCCGGGAACTCTGCCCCAGCGCGCTCTCCCTCTGTTGCTGGAACATATCTCTTATTAGCCTCAGCGATTCTTTTTCTTCTTGTAGTTTCTTTAACTCTCTTTGTCTCCTCTCCTCTTCAGCTGCCCGTTGGAGAAGCTCGTTTTTCCTTTGGGTTAGTAAAACTATTTCGGTTTCGTTCTGAAAAAAAGAATAACCAGCATTAATTTTAGCAATATTAAAAAAGCGGATTTTATTATTAGTCCAGTAAGTAGTGATGAGCAAAGCAAGACCAAGACCAAGACCGGGCTAATCTTGGTCTTGGTCTTGCAAGTCTGGTCTTGGTCTTGGTCTTGCACCACCCGGGTCTTGGTCTTGGTCTTGCTGCAAGAGTCTTGCTGATTTTGTTTTTTTTTGGTAGTAATAATTTATATTAAGCAATCTTAAATAAAATATATTTTTTTTAATACTTACAAATAAATAAAGATGGAGACTATATTTTTTGCTTTAAAATTTTAAAATATACCAATTTTAACCTTACATGTACATTTAAATTATTTGATTAAAAAGGATATTTTAAATATAGGGGTTTATTTATTTATAGCGCTTCATTTTAGTGATAGGAAATATTTATTTTTTTTTTTTGATGAAGCATATAAAATTACAATACTGAGTACTCTGAGGGCAGAAAAAAAACTTTTAATTTCAACCAGACGTAAAATTTCCACGAAAATGATTCTGATATGTAAACATTGGTTTCTAATTCAAACAAAAAAAGGTATTTAGGAAGCTTTTCAGTTCAAATAAACTTTCAATGTTCAAATTAGTCAAACATTTGCGGTACAAAGTTTGCACAATGTGTATTATAAACATTCTGCATATACAAGATGGCTCGATAGTGCGACAAAGATCGATATATCCGAAACCGTACATAATGGTAAAAAACTGAATATACAAAAATTATAGAAAAAAGGGCGTAAAATGTAAAATTATTTTCAGAATTTTCCAAAAAATCCACTACCACTAAAACTAAAATAGAAAAATTATAGCAAAAAATGTATTTAAAAAAATCGCTTCCCTGTATATTATGCTGGAAATTCTTGAACTGTCATATAGGTACAATGTCGACGTAGATGGTTTTTTATATATTATTTTCGGTTTTGACAAAAATGACGTCATCATTATACTTTTGGTATTGTTTTGACTTTTCCGTCTAAACCGGAAGTGAAATTTAAAATCCATTTATATAAAAAGTATTCCTATATAAAATGACAAATATATTTTTAATTAAACCAACACTTTTACATTTATATCTTAGTTTAAAGGAGCAATCTAATGATGCCACTTCCTACAGTGTGGCACAAAAATAATGTTTTCCTGGATTTTGGAAATTTTTGATCCAGTAAGTGGCATCACTAGATACCTAATTAAAAAAAAAGCATTAGGAATAGGTAAGTAATTTTCAGCTTTTATAACTTTTGTACTCTTAGTTTTTCTCTGTCGTAAACGGTTTTGGAGATATCGAGCTTTGTCGGACCATTGAGTCACAATCTTATTATTTTTGAAACATGTTACTGAATCTACTAGTTATCGTTTTTAGATAATTTTATTAAAAAACGAAGTGATCGATTTAATTATTATTTTATTAAAATAACCTGTTACTCATAAAATAATCGCCTTTTTAGGCAGTTCTCGACACATTTTTTGTCATGTTTGTATGAAATACCTCTGTACATTGAATATAAAAATTGAATATTATAATTTAAAAAAAAGTGACAAAAGTGCAAGAGTCTTGCAGGTCGGTCTTGGTCTTGCGTAGTCTTGCACCCCTCGGTCTTGGTCTTGGTCTTGCATACCCCGGTCTTGGTCTTGCAAGCGAGAAGTCGGTCTTGGTCTTGCTGCAAGACCAAGACCAAGACCGCAAGACCAAGACCGGTCTCGCTCATCACTACCAGTAAGTGAAGACCTGAAAGTACCCAAAACTGTAAATAAATTTGTACAGTTTTCCCTTGTGGCGAAATTCTTAGGTCTTTGGGAATGCTTTCGAGCGAAAAAAGTTTATCACGATTCCGACGTGGGAACCCGCTGAAAATGGCCCCTCAAAGTCCCAAAAATGAGTTTCCCGAAATGAAATCTACAAAAATGGTCCTTACCATTTTTTTCGCAACACCAATATTTTTCGCAAAAACGAGAGTCGAAAAATCCTATAACATACAGATTTTCCAAAAACTCCGGAAACGGCTAAAAATGCACCTGTTAATGTTGATATAGTTATTTTCCTAACAAGTGCGCAAAGTGATACTTTTCCGCACGCGACTGCCGTTGCAGTCAAGTGCGGAAAAGTCACTTTGAACAAAATTTTTCCTACGAGCGTCAGATAATACCAATATTAAAGCAATGATTATTTTTTAAATTATGTTTAATCTGAAGGAACTACTACAACATATTTATAAATGGGAATTATTTGTTGATAACATT
The DNA here is from genome assembly GCA_019359885.1 of Listronotus oregonensis. Taxonomy (NCBI): domain Eukaryota; kingdom Metazoa; phylum Arthropoda; class Insecta; order Coleoptera; family Curculionidae; genus Listronotus; species Listronotus oregonensis. Next base: position 21,797 of record JAHBCN010006707.1, read on the forward strand.
TACAACAAAAGAACAGTTATTAGCATGTTGTAAATTAATTGCAGAATCTGTAATTTCATTTAGCGGGTGGCTTATGGCAGCGCTTATTGTACGGCTTGATGAAGGTTGACTTAGCTCAGGAGGGGAGTTGTTCATGGTCAATATTTTATTCGACATATCCTTTTTCTGTGGATTCATCAATGTAGCTCTCAGCTACAGCCGTTGATTTTCAGCCCCCAAGTCGCTTGACGGTAATTCCTTCTCCAGAATCCGCTAACATAGTCGCAGAGGATCGACGAAAACTATGTCCAGTGTACTCTTCTGGATTTTTTAATTTTAGGTATGCAGCAATTTCTGAAGGCACTTTACCTATTAAATTTATTCCCACACATTGCGTACTGCATGCTCCTTGTTTATACTGGACAAAAAAACGTCTGTGTGGGGTATGTGGTTTTTCGCAAATTTGCATATTTACGGTACAATTGCAGATAAAGTCCGTTATTTGTTTCATCGGACACTACAAAGATTCTGGAAGTGTTATTTTTACTGTCAGGAATTTTCACCACTATCAAATTTTCATTATCCTGTATGTCATCAATCATTATTTTTGTAAGTTCTATCTCTCCTACAAGTACCGGCTAATCCAAAATTGTAGCAACTTTTTATTAGAAGGTAAATATTATCAGGTGCTTCTTTCATGAATCTTGAAACTTCTTCTTTGCTGAAAGTTTTTGATTTTTTTGGCCGGTATACCACGTTTTTGTGTTTAAGTAGTGATGTTAGCTTGAAATATGAACTTAAATCAAGGTTCCTTTTCACTTTGAGGACACATTTTAACATAGAGTACTTACTCCATAAAGTATTAGGTTTATATGTTTTTTGCAAATCCGCAAAATAGGCCAAAACACTTCTTCTTTAATACTTTTTGTCCCCTTGCTGGAGCACCAGTTTTCGAAATGACTATATTGATTCTCATATTTTTCACGAGATTTTGCTGGTAATAAATTCAAACTTACGGTATTTGCTGCATCCAGGATAGAATCTGGTAGCTCCTCATCGGAACTACTCATTTTAAATAATTATTTTTGTCGGATTTTTATTTAATTAAAAAAAGATACTATGACGCCTTTTCATTAAAAATGCTTGTTTGTATTGAAATTCATTTGTGCAATTGCTTGTTCATATGGAAACGGAGAAAAAATCTGACATGTGTTAAAATCACAAGATTACATATTGTTGCTTGGCTTGTCATAATCATTTATTATTATTATACAGGGTAATTAATTTTTTTTTTGTGTTTTAGTTGAAATATTGAAAATTACGAAGTAACAAACTAAAAAGAGAATAAACCAAAATTTGCAATGGCTTCGTTTATTGCATGAAATAGCCTACACTTACTAAAATACATATACGGCGTGCAGAAAAGTTCACTTTTCCGCACGCCGTGCGGAAAAGTGCAACTTTGCGCATTCAAATCCATCCCCAAAGACCTAAGAATTTCGCCACGAGGGAAAACTGTACAAATTTATTTACAGCTTTGTCCCTTCATTTACTGGTACTATTGACTCAGATGAATTTTTATTATTTTTTATATGCATTCTTTGGATATTTCTTCGATTATTCGGATTATTATCAAGCCCACACAAAAATGAAACTCCCAAAGCTGTCGATAAATTATGAAAAAAATCTGGCCAAGTTTACAACGAGTTCTGACGTAGACGAATTCCTGCAACACCGTAGTTTGTTAGCCCATCAGGCTGGAATTTAATTTGATGATCCTAAAACGTTTTTCGTTTATTGCCCATCAACTTTTGCTTATTTTTCTTGGTGAATAATGTTAATTACAGGAAAATAAACACTTTAGCCGCGCGAAATTGTTTTTTGTCTGTGAAAAGTGAAATAGCTTTTTTAATTCTTTAATTCCTACAACCGTTCTTGTGCCAACTATTTCCTTTACTTCTAACAGAGGTGTCTTCCGGGCTGTGATTTAGATTAATAATACAGTTTAAATAAATCGCATAAAAAACAAATATGCAAGATAAGAATTGAACTATCAAATCCTATTTAAGGGAGGCTAACGTTAATTCGCGCGAAAAAAAATTTTGGGCAACACAGTTAAATATGTTCTACTATACCTAAAGTCCAAAATTTCTGTCAGTGACTCATTTAATACCGGCCACCCAACCGACGAAGCGGCTGAATAAAAATCTAACACTAGTAAATGATTTTTAAGCCTATGATATACTTTTCCGCTCAAATAACAGTGAACCGGCCTAAAGTTTCATCGCCACGTTGTCATAATTCGCAAGAATAAATCACCAGCCAGCGATCGCACTTAAAATAGCACGCCAATATGTATTGAAATCATTGTTATCGGGAAGACAATAAAAGTGGCAATACACATTCCTTAGTTTACAACTTGAAGAGACTTGAAAATAAGGGTATCGACAGGGTTTTCGTGCTGTTCGATGATTTTATTTAGTTATTATTGATTATGGACAGATTTTGTAAGTTTAAATTTTAATTGCTATACAGGGTATTTTCTAAATATTATAAATTTCTAATAATTGTAGTATATAGATATTGTTTTGAGCCAATTTTATAATAGTTTATCTTATTTAGTGTATATTATTGTATATAAAGATTTAGTGTTGTTAAGTTCTTTTAATTCTGTAAACTATGAATATTAACCAACCTTTAACTAGTTATCCGCCTATAAAAAAAACTCAGTTAACGTTAAAAGAACGAATAATGGTTAAAAATGTTTACCATGGGATTCGGGAACGAAATCCAGAACTAACCACTTTGGATGCTGCAGAGATATGTGCAACTTTAACAAAAGTTAATTCGCGTACGGTATCCAGAGTTTTAAAAGGCAAAAAAATCAATATTAGTAATTATGCGGATACTGGAAAATGCGATTTTTTCGCTATTTTTTTTGCACACTTTTTACTTTTCGATTGTTAAGCATAAATCAGGGGCTGTTTTTTGGCTGCTTCTTATAGTATTTAAAAAAAATAATAATAATTGAATTGTTTAATTCCATTTGACGACATATTCCTTTAAATTCTGTCATTTGCACGAAAACATATTTAAAAAACTCATACTATGTTAATATTAAAAAAAAAACACTTAAAAAGTAAGGAAAAAACCTTAATTTTCAATAAAAAGTAGGTAAAATGTTTACGTCCGAATTCAACTCGAAATTCTAAAAATGTTGACCTGTTACCAGGTTGTAAGAGTTTTCTTTATGACATTTTTATAAGGTATCGAACCTTGCTTGCTGACCGCAATGTTTGATCAAAAATATTCTCGATATGGAAATTCTAAATATGGAACACGAAAGACCCGGAAATAGTTATTGGATTCTACAAGCTGATGATCTCAGAGCTTTCGTATTCCTTATATAGTGGATATTTTTGATGAAGCAATGCGTGTGAATATCGTATTTAATATTGAGATTGCAAGATCGGTGGTGAATTGGCAAGTCGGTGTAACTTGGATTGTCTATCGTTCTGCTTTTACACCTTTTTTAATTTATGTTAAGACTAAAATTTTATTACTTTTTTCATGTAGCAAAATAAAATCAGAGAAGGTAAAATTAGAGTAAAAAATTTATTTTTTTTTTTTGGAAAAACGTTGAAAAATCGCCAAAAAAACTCAAATTTGTGTTCTATGACCTCAAAATAGGAAATGTGCAAAATTAAGCTAAAAAATTACATTTTTCATTAATCCGAATAATACCAAAATAATATAGACTTGTTAATAATTTAAAGGGTTGATGAAAATGTGAGAAAAAACCTTTTGCTTGTAAAAAATATTTTCATGTTTTGACGAAATTTTATAATTTATTTTCTAAAATGCATACGGCACTGGAATTGATTCCCCTGACCCCACACAACCCGGGGCACTCTAAAAGCGATCGATGCGTCATTGACAGAAATTTTGGACTTGAAGTATAGATGAAAAGCCTGTGTCCGCCAGGCGAGAGACAATATTAAGTAGCCTCTGTCTCCGTAAGACGCCTTCCGTACGGCTAAGGGTAAAAAAACACTTTTTTGCTTCTATTTTTGTCCCGGGGGCGAAATTAAAAAAAGAGGGCTTCGTTAGGTCCTAGCCACTGCTAAAGACTACCACTGTGCCAAATTTCATGATTTTAGCTCAAGCCATAACTTCAGAATCACGTGGACAGGCAAATAAATATATATACCTGACCTACCTACATATAAATACAGGGTGTATCCTAACTACGGTACGAAACTTTAAAGGGTGATTGGCTAGGTCGTTTTAAGAAAAAAAGTTCCTATGAACATATGTCCGGAGTTTTCGTTTCTAGATAAGGGGTTGAAGTTTAAAGAAAAGAACGGTATTTATAAAATATCATAAATAACTTAAAACCGATTTGGTCGAAATTTGGTGAGTTATTTGAAGTACTAAGGTTTTGCTACATTAAATAGATTGAAATTATTACTCCAGTGGCGTCTCAATGGGCACCAAATATTATTGACGAAAAAAGTACACCAATGATTTTTTCTTATAGTTTTTATATTTTTAAAGATTAAGCAACTAAAAATACAACTTTTTACTTTCCTTTGTTTTCTTCATATCTAGCTTCGTTTTCGAGAAAAAAAAATAAAAACCACATTAACTCATTCTAAAAGCTATCTATGGACAACATAAAATAACCAAAAATAAAAAATAAACAATTTCGACCTTAAAGTAAATGAGCAAAATGTCCACCTTCTCATAAAATATGGGACTGCAATCGATTTGTCATTTTTTTTTTTCTAAAAAAAACTACAAAAAAAAGTAATTTGTTCACCAAATCGATATTTATAATATTTAAATATCCTTTTTTTTAAGTGTCAGACATTCGGGGGACAATATGCTTAAACACAAGGCTTTAGATATACAAAAAAGTTAAAAGGAAATTAAAAAATTTATTGCAAGCGATGTGTGGCTTTAAAATTAAAATGGCGCTACGGTGTAATATTGCTCAAAATTGCAGGAAAAAAGTTGCTTTCGCAACCCGAACTTGTAAATCCCTTAATCGGGACTTAAGAAATACCTTTTAACAGCTTGGTCTTACTGAACATCAAATCTATAGGGAAAAGATGAGACCAGATTATATTGGAAGCTGTGGCCCGATAAAATTATGTTAAAATTTTTGAAAAAACGGCGCCTGGTCTAAAAACAGCCTAACAAAGAATAACTCTTTTGGGGTGCACAAATGCCACAAGTTCACACAAACTAATGCCTCTCTTTTTAGTTAAATAAACAGATGCGTTAACGTAATTTTTCTTTGATTTTAATTTTTTTTTAATATAATCTCCATATTGTGAACATTTCGATAAAGCGAACTAGTCCAAAACTTTTTGAGTTCACGTTATACATAAATGTTGATAGAATTTATGTAAAATCCAAAAATTTGTTGAATGTTATACTCTAAAAAAATTTATATTTTTTTAAAATGTTATACGACATTTTAAATTTTATGAGTAGTAAGTAGTTTTAAAATTAAAAAGAAAAGAAAAGTTGTTTAGATTAATTTCCGATTTTTAACATACTACTTTGATTTTTACTTTATTTTATTTATATTAAATATGAATAAAATTAATTGAACAAAACGTAAAAATCAAAGTAGTATTTATGAATTGTATCGGTATGCATTCTAAAAACTTTTTTTTAAATTTTTTAAATCTTGCTAATTCTACCTACTCATAAAATTTAAAAAATGCTTAAGATTTAAAAAATAAATATGCTAAATTTTTTTTTAAAACAGGGTAAACGGTAATTTAACCAAAATTTTTTGTAATTTTTACGTATAAATTGCTCTGAAATTATATATATATATATATATATATATATATATATATATATATATATATATATATATATATATATATATATATATATATATATATATATATATATATATATAACTTAGCCTTAAGGGCGATTTTCCGGAGTTAGAGGGGTTTTCGGGTTTTGTGCCAGTGGAGACTTTTGATCAGCGTGTTGAAAACTATTACATTGTAAAGTTTGAAAACAATTGGCTGAAACCCATTTTCCGTAGGAAAATTGCGGGGTCCTTTAAAGTGTGTTTATCTCAAAAACAGTTGCTCCTAGAGACCTAAATAAGATATACATTTTTGACGCAGCGAAAATTATAGTAACTTCTTTTTTAATAAACAGGTCAATATACTCAGCTTAAAAAAAGTTATGCCATCTAAAACAAGTGCGGTAGGCCGTAGCTGGCGCCCTCTACTAGCAACATTAAAAGCATTGATGAATTTGAATTTCCGCCTCAAAGAACTCCCAAATTCCCAATATTGGGAATTTGGGGGTTCGAATCAACATGTCTGGAGGTACAAGTAAGAGATTTACACCTAAATATTGCATGTATTTATCGACCCCCAAATTTGAGAAGCGAACATGATGAACCACTATTGAACACAATAACACAGATCAGTTCAAACTTGGAAAATCTTTTTATTTTTGGTGACTTTAATTATCGTGGATTAAATTGGAAAAAACCCTCTTACTCAGAGAATAAATCTGCTGGAGATGTTTTCATGAACACATTCTTATCAACAAGCTTAATTCAACATATCCAACAACCTACTAGATTTCGCAACAATAACAGACCATCTACACTGGATCTGGTGTTCACCTCCGATGCTGACCTTGTTTCTAAAATATCTTTTGAGCCACCCATAGGCCTTAGTGACCACCTGGTTATTATAGCCACATCCCAATTGTTTTGTAAAACAACAGCTGCAAAATCAATAATGATGAAAAATTTCAAAAACGCGAAATATGATGATATTAACCGGCACTTGCAAAATGTATTTTTTTTTATCTTGGGACAGTCCACGAAGGCTGATGCCTAAGTACTAACGTACCGTGGGTGTCTTAAGTGTGGTGAGGGAGTTTGTACAGGAAAATTGGAGTGGGAGGAAAGGACTTCTGCGGACAGCAGGTTCCATAGTCTTGACACTCTAGGGATGAAGGAACGAAGAAAGCGGGAAGTTCGGGGCTTCTCTAACTGAACTGTAAAAGGATGCATAAAAGTTGCACTACGTGTTCCTCTGTTGGGAGCTGCCAGAGAAGGAATTATACTGGCCAACTCCTCTGAGCAGAAGCCGTGAAAATACCTATAGAAGAGCGACAGATCCCCTACAGCTCGACGGTGGGCAAGAAGAGGAAGCCTTTCTGTGAGCGTTGGATCATTAATAAGACGAACGGCTCTTCTTTGAATGGAGTCCAGAATGCTAAGTGTTGTAGGGGACGCCATTCCCCAGACATGAGACAATATTCTAAAGAGAGTCTGATTTGGGATACATACAGAGTGTACAGATTGGAAGAAGAGAAATATTTTCTGGCTCGGAAGAGGAATCCAATCTTTTTTGAAGCTGCCGAAGCTATGGATGAAATGTGTTTGTGCCAGTTAAGGTTATTCTCAAAAGTAACGCCGACAAGATTAAACGACTCTTTGTTCTGCAGAACTTGGCCGCTCATATGTAAGGGATGCGCATTTGCAGACTTTTTTTGCGACAGCGAACATGACTGTGTTTTCGAGGCATTAAATGTCATTTAGTTAAGACATTATTACGAAAAAACGAAAACACAATCAAAAGTTTGACACTCTGTATTTATAAGTTATGGGATAAGGCAAGTTTACGTTAATTGCATTATTTCGACCTAAGAAATCTGTTATTGCTTTGTGCCCCATTACTTCTGGGACACCCTGTATAAATTTATAATTGTTGCGCAGAAGAAATCTGGACGGAGTTACAATTTTTAAGTTTAAAATTAAATTGCATAAAACGTAATGTTACTAAGTTATATTTTGGTAATAATTTATAAAATATATGGATATATACATTTTGGCAATGGCATAAGGAATTTTCTATTAACCCAGGATAGGTCAACTATATAAAATGCACAAACGCCTTCCCACACGCTCGATTTTTGGCTGACGGAACCTTATGAAAATAGACTTAGAAATTTACATGTGTGATTTGTAACGTACATCTGTACATTGTAATAAATTACAGTTAACATATTTCCTAATTTACTCTTCAAAATAATATAGTATTTTATATAATCACTATTTATATTTTGTGCCTAATAATAATAAGTAAAAAAAACAGTAACTAGTCATTGAAAATGACTTTATTTTTTTCAAATATTCTTCCTAATTTTTTCAATAACACTAAAATTTTAGACTTTCATTGTCTTTATTTGTTAATTGATACACAACGTTTCGGTTAGTGATGTATCTCCAACACTTTTCAAGTGATAACTAAAAACTATTCTTAAACGCTACGACCTTATATACTATCCGTTGTTCACCGAAGCTTGACCAAGAAAGTTTAAAGGTGTATGGAAGCCCAATGCTATGGCCCATTCGATCAAAAAATGTCCAACTCAGTATGAAAATAACTGTCAGAGTTGGCCCCGCCGATTCTGCGCAATAACAAAATTCCACGAAATAATTTAATGTGTTGCCTACTTACACACTGATAAATCAGTGTGTAGTTAGGCAACACATTATACTTTTATGAGAGCCGGAGTACCGTTTTTGATGCAAGGGCGCGCGCGGCGCGTATGAAACTATATCCGCGCTGTACCATCCACCGTCGTCGTCTCATCATTCGTCATTTTTGTTGTGGTTTGTGCCCTTTGCGCCGTATTAGTTTCGATTGTTTTGCTTTGTGTGATTATATTTTGTGGTTGCAGAAGTTTTTTGGATTAATAAACACCTTCTTATTTTAGTGATTACTGTTTTTTAAATTGTGACTATAATTTTGTGTTTATTGTTTGTTACTTATAATATCGTAACAAAATGACTAGAGGTTGTATGGTTTTGTCTTGCAAATCCAAGGGTAACATACCCGGCATTTTTTACTTTAGGTAAGTATTTCTTATATTTAAATTAGGTGCTTCTAATGAGACGTTACTTGAGGTAACCGAATAAATAATAATATATCATATCAATTATGAATAATAGAAAATGAAAATTTCATAGGAAATAGCAGTGAGAAAAGTAAGGCAATCTTAACTATCTTTTAGATGATTTCCACAATGTTTGTGTGTTTCTGTGGATTATTAAAAATAAATAAGGTTTACATTCAGGTACTTTTATTTTATTTAATAATTTAGTACATTCTTTTAAAGGATCAAAATTATTAATTACTGGGAGGACCAGGCAAAATTTTAATATATACATGTTCCTCTAATTGAATGAAAGAAAGTACAATTTTATGTTAAAGTTCCTTTTTGCTTTTTCTATATTTGTTTAAAAAGAAATTAGATTTTTTGGTTCTTAAACTTACATTATCAACTTTTTATGCTCGATATACTGTAGACACATAATATTTAACGGATACTGTTACAATGGATACCTAGGTACCAAAGGTTACTAAACATTTTTAACCACTGTTATTCTGCCTCATGAAGGTTTGTTATTAGTGAAAATTATATGCCTAAAAAGCAGTTATAAAAATTTTCACTTTTTAATGTACAACCAGAATCTTAGGATTAGATTAAACTCATTTACACTATCTTGCCCTTCTTTTATCACAAAATTGGTGGGAAGTACATGAAACTATCATACAATGTTTAAAATTTATTTTAAAAAATCGTGTTTTTATTTATTTACAAAGATTTTTGGTAAAAATACAAAACTCCCAAAAAATATCGACCATGACGCCATCTATTCTTTCCATATTATATCAGATGATATAAAATCCAATATTACACAATAATTTTAAATATTTTATGGTAGTATCTTTTAATAACCAAAAATTTTGTGCAAAAAAAAAAAAAAACAGTGAATGCTTGATTTTGACATTTGATGATGTCCACTTTATAGATAGTAACAAAGAATTATGGAAGTCCGGCTCTGACCTACTATTCATTGCGCAAACTCCGCGGGCCAATCCCTCTATTCCCGCTGCTCTGCACGCCTGGACAATTTTGTTCTACAGTATTGGGCTTCCATACACCTTTAAACTTCCTTGAGCTTGACCGATTTTTTCCGGTTTAGCAACGGATGCGAGATATTCGGAATATAGAAAGGGAACTGGAGTGCCAAAAACAAAGCTATGCAAAAGACCGTAGGAAGAAGGTTTGTTAAAAAGCCCATCATGCCAGACCTGATTAAAAGCTTTGGATATGTCAAAAGGAACGATCTGGGATTCACCAAGAAACACAAGGAACTTGTTCCAGTTGTGTGATTTAAAGAAAAGAAAATCAGCTGTGGTTCTTGGGTGACAAAATCCATACTCCTGTAATGTTTGATCTTGTTTTTTTCCAAATACTTTAAGATTTGGAAATTAATAAATTTTTCCATTACTTTACAAAAAACTAAAAGTCATATAGGTCTATAGTTTGAGAAGACAGTTTTGCATTCTTTTTAGGATAGGTGCAAGCTCGGGAGCACATTTTTTTAAGACGATTTTTTAGTATTAAGAGAAGAAAAATACGCTTCAGCTGTTTGACTTTAAAAATGATATCGGACATTTTATGAGGAATGCTTAAATATTAGGTTGTTAGACGTGTGACAACTATCTTTGTGTTGTTTTTCTAATTTTAGCGACTACTTTGGGCAAACAAATGGTTGTGTACCATTCATTAAAGCTTGTTTTATGTTTCAGTGCAATTTTTAGTCCAAATAAAAAATTGGTGTATAAAATAATTTTGATTTGTTGCCCATTTTTTGGTAAATTTCACCACGTTTTCAAAATAGGGCTCATCGCAATTTCCATAAAACTTTTTAGTTTTGACATTGCTTTATTCCAGACACATTTTCTTTAAAGTAGTGCCACTTTAAATGAGTGTTTTTCTATAAAATCCAAGTTGGGCTATTACATGTTAGTAAAGTTTAGTTACATGTGACAAAAAGTTTATTTGTCTTTGACTCTGCATCAGGTAACTTCACAAAATATCTATTTTTGATAAGGTAGTGAATGTAAACAACACACATCGCGCGCAAATAACAAAAACTTCTGAAGAAGTCTATGGTTAAAAACGTCAAACTTTCTAGAAGAAACTAACAACATTCAGCGTTTCCAAGGTCCAAAATTTAAGTAGTGCCCTCGTTACATTATTATACGCAAATAAATCCGATGTTTACATAAAATTTAATGAATTACTTACTTTCCAAAACTCCTGAGCTAACTTTTTATGTTCCTCGTATTTTTCCACCGACCTGGGGTCGGAAAAGTCCGGGGTGGCTGGCCTTAGGGGCGAATCTAACGAGTCCAAGAGAACTGAAATGTCATTGAGATCTGAGGTGGCGTGTGACGTTTCTGAGGTGCTCAGTGTACCGGCCGTGACAGTGTTCTGAGAGCCTGAAACAAAAAAACAATTTTAATGACAGTAAAATCTTGGATTTTTGTTAATTGATACATAAATAAAAAATATACCTAATGCAAAATCTGTTTTTTATGTATTGTAATTTTACCATGAAATTTTCACAAATTATAATTTGTAGTATTGGTATAGTAAAATTAATTAAATACCAAATATCTCGAGAACTGTTGGTCTCAGCGATTCGATTATTAGGACCTTTTTTTGTAGGAAATTATATTTTCAACAAAATTTCACAATGAGACCGAAAAAATATATTTGCAAAAAAATATATATTTCGCGGCTCGAGCTCCGTTCTAAAATTTTGACGCTTGATTCATCATCTGGATTATGTAGTATCATTCGTATCGTAGTTATCATTTGTAAGTATAAAAGCTAAAGATGATCCGCATTTGTGATCCGATAAATATGAATCGATTCTCTTTTTAAAGGACTCATCCCAGCTCTGTTAGAGTGGTTTGGAATTTATACTATTTTCCAGGAAAAATTGAGCTGTTAAAATTTAAAAATAAAAATTAATTATATACCGTATAATTTACCACGTTTACTAAATCTAGTAAACGATATGTAACATATTTTTTAGAAAGTAAAAATATTATTTTCCTAGAAACGCAATTTTTGACGGTCACGGAATGACGTTACTCGAAAGAATCATACTTAAATGTTACATTTTAAAATTTTGAGAATTATTTTATTAACTTAAATGAAAAATAAACTGCGACGAAAGGTGATGAAGTTTTGAAACATTTATTTGTTTGACGATTGGCTAGTGTAGAATTGGTATCTGTGAAATTACTTTGGGGAAAAAAATTTAATCATATTTTTAACGTCAATTTTTTTTATAGTTTATTTAGCCTTACTTTTAAAACGTCTTATTAAGCTATTTACTTCTTCTAGGTTTAAAGCCTTTCTTATTTAAATTATTGTATTTACCTATTTGTTTACTACTTTAAATTATAATCAAATTAAAGTTTAAACATTAATTCAACTGAAAAAAAAAGTTCTACGTCTATGTGGGTGCTATATACCCGGCAGGACGCTTACTATTTCTCTATGTCCTATGCAAGGAAGTTTAAAGGTGTATGGAAGCTCAATGCTATGGCCCACTCGATCAAAAATGTCCAGCCCAGTATGAAAATAACTGTCAGAGTTGGCCCCGCCGATTCTGCGAATAACAAATTCCAGAAATAACTGAATGTGTTCCTACTTACACACCGATAAATCAGTGTGTAGTTAGGCAACACATTATACTTTATGAAGCCTAATGGTCTTAGGTTGTCTAAGGTTTTTGGTAAGGGCGCGCGCGATCGTATGAAAGTATATCGCGCTGTATCCGTCAACCGTCGTCGCTCATCATTCGTCATTTTGTGTGGTTTGTCCCTTTGCGCCGATTGTTTTGCTTTGTGTGAGTACCTATATTTTGTGGTTGCGAAGTTTTTTGGATTGATAAAAACCTTTTTATTTTAGTGATTAGTGTTTATTAAATTGTGACTATAATTTTGTGTTTATTGTTTGTTACTCATAATATCGTAATAAAATGATTAGAGGTTGTATGGTTTTGTCGTGCAAATCCAAGGATAACATACCCGGCATTTTTTACTTTAGGTAAGTATTTCTTATATTTAAATTAGATGCTTCTTATGAGACGTAACGTTAGGTAACCGAAAAAATAATAATAAATCAATTATGAATAATAAAATATTGAAAATTTTATAGGAAATAGCAGTGAGAAAAGTAAGGCAATCTTAACTATCTTTTAGATGATTTCCACAATGTTTGTATATTTCTGTGGATTATTAAAAAGAAATGAGGTTTACATTTAGGTACTTTTATTTCATTTAATAATTTAGTACATTCTTTAAAAGGATCAAAATTATTAATTACTGGGAGGACCAGACAAATTTTAATATATACGTCCCTCTAATTGAATGAAAGAAAGTACAATTTTATGCTAAAGTTCCTTTTTGCTTTTTCTGTATTTGTTTAAAAAGAAATTAGATTTGTGGTTTCTTAAACTTACATTATCAACTTTTTAAGCTCGACATATTGTAGACACATAATATTTAACGGATACTGTTACAATGGATACCTAGGTACCAAAGGTTACTAAACATTTTTAACCACTGTTATTCTGTCTCATGAATGTTTGTTATTAGTGAAAAGTATATGCCTAAAAAGCAGTTATAAAAATTTTCACTTTTTAATGTACAACCAGAATCTTAGGATTAGATTAAACTCATTTATACTATCTTGCCCTTCTTCTATCACAAAATTGGTGATAAGTACATGAAACTATCATACAATGTTTGAAATTTATTTTAAAAATCTTGTTTTTATTTATTTACAAAGATTTTTGGTAAAAATACAAAACTCACAAAAATATCGACCATTTAAATAGAAGGCTTCATTCCATATTATATCAGATGATATAAAATCCAATATTACACAATAATTTTAAATATTTTATGGTAGTATCGTTTAATAACCAACAATTTTGTGCAAAAAATAAAAAAAAACAGTGAATGCTTGAATTTGATGATATCAACTTTATAGATAGTAACAAAGAATTATGGAAGTCTGGCTCTGACCTACTATTCATTGCGCAAACTCCTGGACAATTTTGTTCTACAGTATTGGGCTTCCATACACCTTTAAACTTTCTTAGTCCTATGTTGCTATTATTTATATTATTTGACTGTAAGCCTAGAAGAGGTAGATAGCTTAATAAAAGAAGCGTTTTAAAGGTTTAACGCTAAATAGATTTTTTTTTTAATTAAAATTTTCTCGAGTAACTGTTTAAATTATTATATTATTTATTTATAATATTAATATTTATTATATTATAAATTATTAATATTATTATTTAAATTGATAATAAAAATATTTAAACGATGAGCTATACACAAACACATAGTAGCATAGGAGATCGAGAAATGTTAGGCGTCCTGCCAGGTATACAGGGATGCGCAAAAGTCCGGAATAAAATTAATATCTTTTTAACCAGTAACTTAGGAAAAAACGCTGAAACACGTCAATTGATTTTAAATTGTACGCGTTTTTGGCAATGAAATGAAATATTTTTTTTCAACCCTTTAGCTGCAACCCTCCCCAACTTTATTTTTTCAAATGCAAACCTATGTCGTGTATGGGCTCATTGAAAAGCTCGTAAAAAATGGAATCTGACCATACCCTTTCTTTTTTTTTAACTTATGTGGTTACCAGGAAATAAGAAAAACTCTTTTAAAAACAAAAAAGTTAGAAATACCTACTTAGTGCTATCTACGGGTGAATTAACGTAACAGATGCTGAAAATGCCCTCCACCCTCTACTTGGCAGGCTCCTAGGCGATGGTAAAACCCGTCTACGGAGTTCCGAATGGCATCAGCCGGTATGTTATGTGATTCCACTCTAATTTTGTTTTTTAGATCTTTAATATTAGCCGGCCTATTATGATAAACCTTGTCTTTCAGATATCCCCCAAAAAAAATCTAATGGCGTTAAGTCTGGGGATCGTGGCGCCATTCAATTGTACTACGTCGTCCAATCCAGCGTCCTGCAAATATTTCATCGAGATTTTCTCTGACGTGAATACCAAAATGTGGGGGAGCGCCGTCCTGTTGGAACCAAAGTGTTTCAGTAGGGATATCTGGATCTGCTTCATTGGGAAACATAACAGCTTAAGCAAGCACTAATTCAAAGCGTAAAAGTCTAGTGGTGCGCTGAGGTTTCCCTCAAAAAAGTATGGCCCTAATATTCTGTTGTTGATGATGCCTGCCCATACATTTACTTTCTGAGGACGTGCGTATGAGCTGCATATCAGTGTGGGTTTTCCTGACTCCAGAATTGATAATTGTGCCTGTTAACTACTCCATTTAAATAAAAAGTAGCTTCGTCCGAAAAGAGTATGTTCAGTGGAAACCCATTATTCTCGTCACATCGCCTCATTATTGCCTCACAAAATTGCAAACGCCTGTCATAGTCATCTTCCAAGAGCTCTTGGACAAGATATACCTTATATGGGTGGTATTTTTCTGTTTTCAAAAACCTCCCAATCGTACGTCTAGACGCAGGATTGTTTTGGGCTAATGAAACCGTTGACAAATGTGGATCTTCCTGCAGAGATACGGCAATGTCCAATTTTTGATCTTCGTCTAAAACATGTGGTCGGCCATTTCTGGGCAAGTCCTTCACTGTACCATGTTCTTTAAATTTGTGTAAGATCTTACTCACAGTAGCCTGGGAAATGTGATATTCCGGATATTTTGCATTAAATAAAGTATACACTTCACTTTGACTCCGCATTCTATTCCCACATTTCAACAATATCAAGACTTCGATACGCTGCCTCTCTGACCATACCATTTTTGTTTGGCAAATTAAAAAAGAACACTTTAAAGGTACACAATAATTAATAAACTAGACATATTTTAATTTTACCCAGAAATACCACAATTTTCTCTTATTGGCAGGCTTTTTTGGGTGGCCACTCGAAATAATATCTAGAATCCTAAAAAGCATATGATATAAGTATTATGCTCCACCCTGTAGAAAAAAAGCTTTATTTAAAAAAAAAACAAGTTATATGAATAATTACTTGTTTGTGCATCTATATTTTATTAAATTTATAGCAGTTATTCCTTGTATGAATTTTTTTAAAGGTCATCCTCATTTTTTTGTTAAATTTTAGCAGTTGCATTCAAAAATCTAACATAATGTTTTCGTTGACGGGACAAGGTTTGAAGGTTTAACGGATTGAAATATTTTTTGTGAACCAAAAACTAACATAATTTTTCCCGGGGAACTGGACAATGTCGTTTGCTATATGGACAATTTTAATATCTTCAGCCAGCCAGTGAATTATTTATTTCTTTACATCCTAACCACAATTTGACCCTTTAATGTCTCAGTTTTTGTTTGACCTCCGACTGCGGCTGACAGTCGTATCAACTGATTTTAAACCTGGGGAATCAAGGAGAGATTTACGCCAAATAATGGAAAAAATCGAAATTTCTGGGAGCTACAGAGTCCTTCTTCAAGACTCTCTACCGACAAAGTCGGGGAAAGCCCACATAGCAACGTGTGACTGGAAAGGAAAGAGCTGGCGAATTGACTAGTATCAAAGCCATAGTTCAGTTCAATCACAATCGTGCTCGCTGTAGCGAAAAAAGTATTAGTTAGGCTGCCTTGAGGTCAGAAAATTGTTATAAATAATTTGATTGTTTAAAACCCTGCCGCAAATAAACTATTAAAGATTGAAATTTGTTTAAAGTACTTTTTGGTTCCTCATGAGAAAAAAGGAACACAATTTTGCTTAATTAAAATCACTCAAATAAAACTGGAGATAGTGCTAAATTATTGCAAAATAACGATTTTATCAAGCTTTTCCGCGCATAACTTGGTTTCTATTCAACGTAGAAAGTCCCACAGCAGCTTGTTTTAAAGCCAAAAATTAAAAAATACTTATATTTAATTGATAAAAAATATTTTTAAATCCCATATACTTTGGTAATTTTTTAAAATATTCCCTGCCTTATCGAAAAAGAAATATATTGAAAAAAAAAACACAAAGGAACAAAAAACAAACGATCAAAAAAATAAGATAGAAAAAATTAAATTACGGTTGATTTATTCAAAAATAATTGAAGAAATTGCAAGAGATTTGAAAAAATAATACATTTAATTCGTAGCTTTTAATCAATAAAGAAGCGTAAAATTTATTTTTTAATTTTTTGCAATATTTTAATGATAAGTTATAAATTTTAACAGAATTTAAAACAAAAAAAAAGCATATTTTTGACGGGACTTGAACCACGGACCGTCTGGACGTAAGTCTGATTCAATTTCATTTTTTTTTAAATTTTATATAGCTTTTATTCATTATAAAATGAATATCCTTTGCGCCTCCCCTTTTACCTTTTCAGGTCTTGGGGAGGAGAATGCCGGCCAGTAGACACTGGGCGGGGGCGCGGTAGAGCCAGGTGGTAGACTCCGGTTGTTAAAGTTGTGCAAGTTCAGCTTATACCGGTAGTACCAAAAAAATTTTTGTACTGTCTCATTAACCGTGGGTTTTAAAAAGTTTTGTTTTATACAGCTTCTTGTAGAAATTTATTTAATATTTTTTACAGGAAAAAAGTCTGATTCTAATGCCGTTACGCTACTAGCTTATCGTGTTGATGCACAAACTATTCAGTACATAGGCGTCCTCTCATTTTTGACTGGCGATTTCTCGAAAACGTAGCAGAATTGGCACCTACAATTTTGGGGTTTGGTTGGTACCTACCAAGGAAGTTTAAAGGTGTATGGAAGCCCAATGCTATGGGCCATTCGATCAAAAAATGTCCAGCCCAGATGAAAATAACTGTCAGAGTTGGCCCCGCGATTCTGCGAAAAACAAAATTCCACGAAATTAGGTGTTCCCTACTACACACTGATAAATCAGTGTAGTAGGCAACACATTATACTTTTATGAGAGCCGGAGTACCGTTTTTTGGATTGATAAAAACCTTCTTATTTTAGTGATTATTTTAAAAGGACTATAATTTTGTGTTTATTGTTTGTTACTTATAATATCGTAACAAAATGACTAGAGGTTGTATGGTTTTGTCCTGCAAATCCAAGGGTAACATACCCGTCTGTTTAACTTTAGGTAAGTATTTTTTATATTTAAATTAGGTGCTTGTTATAAGACGTAACGTTAGCTAACCGAATAAATAATAATATATAAATTATGAATAATAGAAAATAAAAATTTCATAGGAAATATTAGTAGAAAAGAAAAAGGCAATCTTAACTATCTTTTTAGATGATTTCCACAATGTTTGTGTATTTCTGTGGATTATTAAAAGAAATAAGGTTTACATTTAGATACTTTTATTTTATTAAAAATTTAGTACATTTCTTTTAAAGGATAAAATTTTGATTACTGGGCAGACCAAAAATTTTAATATATACAGGTCCCTCTAATTAAATGAAAGGAAGTACAATTTTATAAAGTTCCTTGCTTTTCGTGTTTGTTTGGTAATTGTCTCGAACCTCCTTGACTTGAAACAGGGGTTTGCGCTGATTACGAATCTGAAAAAAATCTAAAAAAGTTCGTTTTCAATTTCATAAAAAATTGAAAATCAAACTAACCTTATGTACCCCATTCCTCCTTCCTTTTTGGGGCCTTTTTTGATTTCACTAATTGGCACACAATATTCACAAACACCTTTAAAACTTGTTTTTATGTTTATTTTACACCTTTTTTACAGTTTTATTTTTGAGCAAATATGGTTGCTGCCTTGAACTTAAAAGTTCGCAATTTAATGGAAAAAAGATGTAAAATAAATAAAAAAACAAGGTTTTCGGGGTTTATAAAAAATTTGTGCCATTTTAATTGTAAAAATCAAGAAATTGTGTACAAAAAAAAAGGAAGAATATATGAAAATGGGGAGTTTTAAATTTTAACTTTGATGATGAAGATCTCGGAAACGAAACGTTGCCGAAAAGATATTTTCAGATTTGTAATCAGCGTCCCAAAAACCCCCGCATACCAAATTTGATTAAAACGGAGAGGAGGCAACTTTCTAGACAATACCATTTGTGCAAAAAATAAAAAAACAGTGAATGTTGGAATTTGACATTTGATGATGTCAATTTTATAGATAGTAACAAAGAATTATGGAAATCCGGCCCTGACCCTTACTATTCATTGCGTAAATTCCGCGGGGCCAACCCCTATTCCCGCTGCCCTGCACGCCTGGACTCTCGGACCGTCCCCTCGTTAGCTATAACTTAATATTATGCGAGTTTTCCTTTTTATTTATCGTGTATATATTTATACAAAACAAAAAATCACGGACATATTTTTGAAAAATATATTATGTTTCTTCCGTTTAATTATCGCAATGTGTGCGTCACGAAGAACCTCAAAAATAATATTTTAATTATTTGGCTCGATTTTGCGCGTTTTTCATTTTCAAAAAATCGTTTTGGCGGATTCCTATCTTTTCTCTTCCCGAGAATGCGACATTAATTTGGTCGTTGACACTGACATGTTTGCAATTTTTTTAATTGCCACAATTTGGCACGGAAAGACGATTTTTCAATGGTTTTTAATTTTATGTCTACTACTATGTATCATTTTGACGAATTTATGGGATTTTGGAAAGTTTTTTATGTTGGAAAAACTATCCAAAACTTAACAAAATCATAATAATCAACAAGCTATTTTTACAGAAGGAAAGCGGTTACTATACGTTGATTACATGATTTCCTACATTCTTAGAGTTTTCGCGAAGAAAAAATATTCTAGGCAAGGTTAAGATGATTAAAACCATTTCATTAAAATCATGATTTTAATCAGTATGATTTAAAAAAAATTACGATTAATTTTAATTACGTTTTAAAATTTTAACACTTAAAACGTATTTGTTTAAAAAATAAAACCCACACGCATTTTTATGTGGTGTTATTTATTATTTTATTATAATAATCGAAAAAAAACAGCTCATTATTATAAAAATAAAACTTATATTGTATTAAAAAAACCTTTTTAATACAAAAAAATACTTAATTTAAACAAAAAAATATATAAAAAATCTAATAGTCTAAGAGCCGAAGAGAGATCGTTCTTCACCCATCTGGTAACCGGATGAAACCCATTTTTTGTTGATCTTACACATAAACAAATGCATTTTGACTATATTGCCGATTAAAATATGGTCAAGACTATTTTTAATTAAATTAACTTTAATCAACTTTTTTTTAACTTTAACTATACCTAAAGTCCAAAATTTCTGTCAGTGACTCATTTAATACCGGCCACCCAACCGACGAAGCGGCTGAATAAAAATCTAACACCAGTAAATGATTTTAAGCCTATGATATACTAAATTTTCCGGGCTCAAATAACAGTGAACCGGACAAAAGTTTCATCGCCACGTTGTCATAATTCGCAAGAATAAAAGAAATCACCAGCGAGCGATCGCACTTAAAATAGCACGCCAATATGTATTGAACCATTGTTATCGGGAAGACAATAAAAGTGGCAACACACATTCCTTAGTTTACAACTTGGAAGAGACTTGAAAATAAGCGTGCTGTTCGATGATTTTATTTAGTTATTATTGATTATGGACAGATTTTGTAAGTTTAAATTTTAATTGCTACAGGGTATTTTCTAAATATTATAAATTTCCTAATAATTGTAGTATATAGATATTGTTTTGTGCCAATTTTAAAATACTTTATCTTATTTAGTGTATATAATTGTATATAAAGATTTAGTATCGTTAAGTGCTTAATTCTGTAAACTATGAATATTAAACCAACCCTTAACTAGTTATCCGCCTATAAAAAAACTCAGTTAACGTTAAAAGAACGAATAATGGTTAAAAATGTTTACCATGGGATTCGGAAACGAAATCCAGAACTTAACCACTTTGGATGCTGCAGAGATATGTGCAACTCTTAACAAAAGTTAATTCGCGTACGGTATCTCAGAGTTTTAAAAGGCAAAAAAAAATCAATATTAGTAATTATGGATACTGGAAAATGCGATTTTTTCGCTATTTTTTTTTTGCACACTTTTTACTTTTCGATTGTTAAACATGAATCAGAAGCTGTTTTTTTGGCTGCCTCTATAGTATTTAAGAAATAATAATAATTGAATTGTTTAATTCCATTTTACGACATATTCTTTTTAAATTCTGTCATTTGCACGAAAACATATTTAAAAAACTCATACTATGTTATTATTATTTAAAAACACCTAAAAGTAAGGAAAAAACCTTAATTTTCATTAAAAAGTAGGTTTACGTTTACGTCCGAATTCAACTCGAAATTTAGAAATGTTGACCTGTTACCAGGTTGTAATAGTTTTCTTTATGACATTTTTATAATGTATGTGAACTTGAGTTTCTGCTCGACCCACAATGTTTGGATCAAAAATATTCTCGATATGGAAATCCTAAATATGAAACACGAAAGACCCGAAATAGTTATTGTATTCTACAAGCTGATGATCTCAGAGGTTTCGTGTCTCTTATATAGTGGATATTTTTTGATGAAGTAATGCGTGTGAACATCGTATTTGCACATTGAGATTGCAAGATCGGTGGTGAATTGGGCAAGCTTGGTGTAACTTGATTGTCTATCGTCTCTGCTTTTACATCTTTTTTAATTCTTGTGTTAAGACTAAAATTTTATTATTTTTTTCATGTAGCAAAATAAAATTAGAGAAGGTAAAATTAAAGTAAAAAAAAAATGTTTTATTGCAATATCTTATTGGTTTTTTATTTTATTGCAATACCTTATTGGTTGCTACCGTAAAGAACGCCATGACGCCTTTTCGTTAGACAAATGGTTTTGGATTAAAAAAGGTAGTAAATAGGTTTACATACTGTTTACAATGATAAATTATAAGGTAACAGTATGTAAATCTATTTTATTTTTTTTAATCCAAAACCGTTTGTTTAACGAAAAAAAGTCAAGAGGTTCTTTTTGTTAGCAACTAATAAGAGATTACAAAACGGATTTTTATTTTGATAAAAAACAGTGGCGTGCCATTTTAATGTAATAAAAATTATATTTTGGTCAATATCAACATGGTTCAAAAACGAAGATAATAAATTATTTTCATTAAATTATAGAAAAAATTTATCCTCTTTAAAATATATAAAATTAATATACCATTACATTTGTTTTTTTCGAACTCAAAAATTTGCTACCATTTCAGTTAACGCCATCTAGCGGCGAGAGCAAAAGTCAAAATTTAAAACCAAATAAGCATTTTGTAGTGCAAATATGCTCTTTCATATACTAAGTTTGCTAAAATCGGTCAAAAGAAACGGGAAAAATCTTGGTTTGTTTAAAACAATTGAACTTCCCCCACCGATTTATTTTGGATAGATAGAACAAAAATGGTTTTGACACAAAATGTAGGAAATGGTCAAAATATGAAAATAATATGATCAATATACTTTCATTAGACAAAACTTATAAGAAACCCATTTTTCACTTGGTGTTGGTTGTTGGCGCCCTCTAGCGGACTTTGACAAACTCGAAAAAATATTTCCAGCAATTTCTCTTGGCGACTTTTATTATGATTTTTTTTTCTCAAATCTATACGACCAATATCTTATGAGATATGGCCGCTCGCTACCCTTAACTGATCACCCTGTACTGTTGTAACATTTTTAATTATTTTCTCTGAAAACAGACTTTTGTAAAAAGAGTCCGATATAACTTCCAACTTAATTAGTAATGGTAATAATCCTGTATGTGCAAAATATTTGAAAACAATGTGTAAATCATCTCTATTTTCTTTAGCTAGTAATGGATATTCCTCCTTGCTTATTGTAGGATCCAAAATATACAGCTTAAACATATCTGTTCTTAAATAATTGATATTGACGCAAGCTTCTTCCTTCTTCAAATTCAAAACTGTCAAAAATAGCCAGTAACTTTTTCCATACGTGAACTGCTTGAGATAAAAACGCACCTTTTTGTTGCATTTCATCCAGTGCTATGGAAATTGGTTTTAGCAACTGTAGAAAATCTTCAGCCACCCTTTTAAACAGATATCTTAAATTTTTTATAAATCACTGTATTCACATATTATAAAAATTTTTGGGCCCAAATTCATTTACATAATCTCAAGAAAATCTGAAAGTGTATTCCATCGAACATCCTAGTAAGACAATTTTTGCCCCTTTTTTCTTTATACCAAGCTTTTGGCAAATGGATATTTTTAATTTTCCCACAATATCTACTATATTTGGATTTTCGCGATGCTTCTAAATCTTTGGGGCAAACTAATTAAGTGTCGAAAACCAAGGAATTATAGGAAAATTTGGGACGACTGGTAATTTTTTTCTTATACTGACCATGTTGCTCCTTATTTTAACATCGGGTAACTTTACATTTATATTCATTTTTGCACTTATTTATTGAGTTAAGATAGTCAGCTGTATGGGATGACCAGATGATCTATGCTTTCGTAAAGAACACTATTTTTTTTTTAAAATAATGATATGATTTTTATCAACTTTGATGTAAACTCCTTATTCGTTATGGCAAGTGAAATTTTTTTTAAGAATTTGCGTTTACACCAAGTTTGGAACTTGTCGTAATTTCCAGAAAATCTCGGGAAACAGAATGAGCTCAACTGATGTTCAGATAGACGTTTCAAGGCTATAAATACATCATCGATTATTATTGGCGCACGACATGATAAAAGTGAATGACCTCGCAGTTTATTAATCATCTTTAAATTCGCATATTTCAAATAGAACAGTTTAATCAAATTATCTTTTAAATTATGTTTTATTCCAATTTGTAAAGGAGGAGCTTGTGAACACCTTCTAATTTTAGACCAATTAGTTTATTACCAACTCTTCTACAATAATTAAGAAAATTGTAAAAAGTACTCGTATGCTTTCTTTTATTGATAAACATAAAAATTTTAAATTTAAATCAATTTATTAAAAAAAAAAATGATGCAAATTTTTTTCTAGAACATCTTTACACGTGGTTAAATAATGGATTTTAGCAGATGCTGTTTTATGAATTAGTTAAAGCTTTTGAATGTGTAAATCATTCTAGTCTGTAAAAGACTTAAGAATTATGTTCGGTTTTTTTTTTATCTTGCGACAGTCCACGAAGGCTGATGCCTAAGTACTAACGTACCGTGGGTGTCTTCAGTGTGGTGAGAGGGAGTTTGTTCACAGGGACTTAAATTTTTTGGGGATTGGGAGGAGAAGGAAAACTTCTGCGGGCACAGGTTCCACAGTCTTGACACTCTAGGGGTGAAGGAACGAAGAAATGGGAAGCTCAGGCTTCTTAACTGAACTTAAAAGGATGCATAAAGTTGCTACGTGTTGCTCTGTTGGGAGCCGCCAAAAAAACTGGCCAATTCCCCTAGCAGAAGCCTGAAAATACCTATAGAAGAGGACAGATCCCCTACGCTGAGGGGGCAAGAAGAGGAAGCCTTTCTGTGAGCGTTGGATCATTAATAAGAAACGGGCCCTCTTTGAATGGAGTCCAGAATGCTAAGTGTTGTAGGGGGCGCCATTCCCCGACATGAGAACAATATTCTAAAGGG
The DNA here is from genome assembly GCA_019359885.1 of Listronotus oregonensis. Lineage (NCBI taxonomy): Eukaryota > Metazoa > Arthropoda > Insecta > Coleoptera > Curculionidae > Listronotus > Listronotus oregonensis. Next base: position 46,239 of record JAHBCN010006707.1, read on the forward strand.
GTCTGATTTGGGATCACAGAGGGACAGGTTGAAAGAAGAAAAGGGAAAAATCCAAACTTTTAAAACGCCGAGGCTATGGATGTAATGTGTTTTTGCCATTGAGGTTATTCTCAAAAGAAACGCCGACAAGATTAAACGACTTTTTGATCTGCAAACTTGGCGCTATATGTAAGGGATGAGCATTTGGGAGACTTTTTCGCGACAGCGAACATGACTGTTTTCAGGCATTAAACTAACAAATTTTTGCGCCCAATCCAAGATAAGTTTGGGGCTTGTGAAAGAGATATCTCATTGACCTGCGCTTGTTTTTTAATCGAATTACAGGTGGCTTAAGAAATTGAATACTAGAAAGGAGGGGAATATCGTCAGCAAAACATGAATGGGATTGATTGTGGAAGAAGAAGATCGTTAATGTGAGAAGAAAAAAGGGGGTGCCAGCACTGAGCCCTGGGCACCCCAGATTAATTTGGTAGAAGCTGGAGGAATGACCATCTACACAACTGATATACTCGATTAGAAAGGAAACTGGAAAACCAAGAGCAAAGCTTAGGTGGAAGACCGTAAGAAGAAGTTTGTTAAGAAGCCCATCATGCCAGACCTGATCGAAACTTTGGGGATGCAAGAGCAACGATCTGGGATTCACCAAGAAACTCAAGGGACCTTTTCCCGTTGTGTAGACAAAGGAAAGAAGATCAGCTGTATCTACGGGCGGAATCCATATTGTCTATCAAGTTAAATAATGTTATGCCAGAAAGTAGAAATATGAATTGTGATGTTCCCCAGGGTTCTATTCTTGGACTTTTATTAATTTTAATTATATAAATCAGGGGTCTCCAAACTACGGCCCGAGAGCCACACCCCGGGCCCCCGGGACAGATTTTTTCCGGCCCGCGGAGAGCTAGCATACTTGAAAACTCCCTTTAGAGAACAAATAATTTTTTTTGCAAA